>VDFB02152237.1:0-26059 GCA_007258455.2 Sequoia sempervirens
CCGCAATTTAGTCTAGATCCTATATAGATCAAGTGGTATTAGAGAGCAGTTTGACTATTATTGCAGTTTATTTTTGAATGCTAACAAGATCCAAGATTCAAAAGGGCGAAGGCAAGCTTGAAGAATTTGATCCTGAGATCGGGAAGCGAAGAACTTTTCCAAAGATTTCTATGTCTGGAATGGAGGTTCCTGAAGAAATCAGTGAGCAAGAGTTTCGTAGATCATTCCTCGAGATGAAGACTAAGGTGGACATACTTTTCCAAGAGAGACAAGAGCGGAAGGAACTTGAAGGAGGTTCATTGAAGCAAGATGCTCGTAAAGACAAGAAAGGGAAACATCATGGAGATGGTGACAAACAACCAGGTCCGCCCTCTTCTCCTTCTCCTCCCTCTTCTCCTTCTTCTCCATCTCCTCATTCTATTTCTTTTAATCCTTTCAAGAGTGGGTATAAGCCTAAGATCAAATTGGATGTAAAATTTGACTTACCAAAGTATTGTGGTCAACTAAATGCTGAAAAATTTGATGATTGGATTCAACAAGTTGAAGTCTATTGTCGAGTCCAAAACCTATTAGATGATGTTGATAGGATCCAATTAGCTACTTTTTAGTTAGGAGGTACAACTTTAACCTGGTGGGAGAGTAAGACTAAGGCAGAAATTTCACAGCATGGTAGAGTTAGTTTAACTTGGGCAGAGTTTGTTAATGCTCTTAAGAAGCAGTTTTATCCCCTAGGACATATACAACAACTAATGATGGATTGGAAAATGTTTAGGCAAGGGAAAGGTCAAACTATCCAAGAGTACACCCATGAATTCAAAAAGAAGGCTATTACATTAAATGTACCTTTGTACACCTAGGATACTTTGCTAAAGTACATAGGAGGTCTTCACTCATATTTTAGACATTCTATTTTGGTCTTGAATCCTAGCAATTTGGATGAAGTTTGTGTTCAAGCTATACATCTAGAGTCAAGGGGAAACATTTATTTTATTGATAAGTTTGATAATGATAACTCTGTAAAGAAATCTTCTAAGGTTGCAGAGACAGGGAAAGGAAAGAAGACAACTACAGTTAAGAAGGATGATAAACTTTCTTGCTTTCATTGTGACAGGAAGGGTCATGATGAAGATCATTTTTGGAAGTTGCATCCCGAATTGAAGCCTAAGTGGGCTCAGAGACAGAATCAGAAACAGAAAGGTAAGGAGAAAGCTATAAATGTTGTTTTGGATCTTGGTTTAGATTTAGATGATGAGACTAAGATAACAACTATGGGTTTGAAAGGTAAAGCTCATATTTCCAATGTTTCTTTTCATAGTTGTGCTTCTTCATCTAAATTTAATGATTTCTATGAAGATAAGAAAAGTAATGAGTTGTTTCATTTAAGGGTTGTTGCTAAGAACACTAAAATTGATGGACTCATAGATAGTGGTTCTCAAGTGAATTTAATTTCTAAAAGTGTTGTAAGAAACTTGGGATTAAAAACTACACAGCATAAGAAACCTTATCCACTAGGCTGGATTTGTGAAAATGATAAGCTACAAGTAACAAAATAATGCACCTTAAGGTTCACAATCACTAGTAAATTTGTGGATGAAGTACAGTTTGATGTGGTTCCACTAGATATCTGTGGGATAGTGCTTGGTAGCCCTAATCTTTTATGACAAAAAAAAAAAAATCTACAGGGAAAAGAATCATTATCACTTGTTTAAAGATGGCATACAGTATATTGTACATTCTCACAGGATTAAGACTGATCGTTCTTTTGCAAACATAGGGCAGTTAAAGAGGGTAATTAATGCAATTAAAGAATTAACTCTTATGTCTGTCAGTATAGGTGGTTCTAAACTTGAACTTGGAGTAGTTGACCAGGATCAGATGTTATAGGATGCACCCGCAGTACAAAATCAAGGAATGATGATTGAAAGCATTAATGGTTCCTTGGGTAAAAATGTTCCTATTGTGAATGATCGATATGTTGTTGACTTATTCTCTTTCATTTCTACATTATTGTTGAGCTTGATGCTAGTCAATTTTTTTTGGTTAGTGGCTACGATAGTTGATGTAGATGTTTATGGAAGTGACAGAATAATGTTTATGTTCAACAATGTTACATTGTAGTCTTCATTATGCTTGTGAGCCAGGTATGCAAATGTACAGATGATATAGGACAAGTGGGGAGGCCAATTTCTCAATTGATGTTTGAGTAAATGCCACTTTTGGAGGTCCAAAAGTTCTCCAGTGGGGAGGCGTGATCTGGGGGATATTTTCAGTGAAAATCAAAACATCCCTAGTACTCTAAATTTCTACACCATTAGAAAGATCTCGATCTCTTGATTCCAACACAACTTGAATGGAGCGAAAAGGAGTCCATTTGCACAAGTTATGGCCAGTCAAACCCTGGGTCAAACTACCATCAGGGGTCATCCAAAAAGTAGAAAAAATGATTGTTTTGGAAATCGACGGAAGCAGTGTCAAGTCGAAGAGCTCGTCGAGATGATTCTAGCAATGTTTGTTTCATCAAAATCTAACATCGTATGCTCAAGATATCGGCAGTCAAAGTTTGGAGAGGAGATTGACCTTTGACCGTACAGATGCTGACGTCATCAACCAGTCCGTACCGTATGAAATCCACATGGATGAATTTGGGTGAGACACGTGGCAGTTGAGTCATCCATACGGAACCAGTCAGGTGGTGACACGTTTCCTTTTCGTACAGTCGTACACATAGTCAGCATACATGGCAGGTACAATCATCCAAGTCATCGGCACGTCATCATTCACGTCAGTGCAGAGTTGTCATCCATGTCATCGCCATTGGACAATTAGATCCAGCCACGTGGCACCCTCCTGGCGTGGCACGTGGCTTGTTATCTCTTCATCTGGTGGATGGAAGTTTGTTTGTTTGTTAAAAAGTTTGTTGAGTGGGCTCGAACCCGTGAGCTCATATTCAACAGTCCCCATCTCTACCGTTGCACCCACTGTGAACCACTCAAGCTATTTTGGGTACTGGTTTGTTTTGTCATTGAATTGGTCAAAGCTAAAGGTTAAAACGTGGCTGGCGGGGTTGGATCCGCCAACCACTCGTTTACTAAAAAACTTTTCACCATTGCACCGGTGAAACCACTTAGAATTAAAATAGAGCTTGTTTCCTTTTGTTATCCGAAGCCTAAACAAATAGGCTAATCTTGTAAAAACAAAACTTCCTAATCAAATAAGTCAAAATGAAAATAGATAAAGGAGGTTAAGGACGAGCATAGGGAGGTTTTTAAGTGGTTATTCATTTAATGCTTTTGTTAAGCCTATTTAGGCTAATTTTATGTATAAAAGGGGGGATGTGTAAGCTCTTAGGAGTTCAATGAATGCAGGTGACATAGTGGAGAACAGGTGAAACAAAAGAGGGAACTTGTGGAGATTCTTTTGAGCCATTTTCGTACAACGAAGCATTGTTATGCTGCCGAAGTGCTTGTAGGAAAAGGGCTTCGTGCATTGTACTTGATTTTGGAGATTAATCGGATCGATCGTACTCACTTGGAGCCAACCTAGAGACATAGTCATGTTTGTGGCGAACTCTGTAATCAAACTCTATTTGCACCTTCTATCTTCTTCTCTCTCAATTCTGTTTATTTCACCTTAAGTTTGATGCATAATTTTGTTAGTGTATGCATGTATTAAAATTCCGCAAAGTTGTTTTTAATTAAGCATTCAAAACACAATTTAGTCTAGATCCTATACATATCAAGGATAGAGGGTAGAGGGTAGAGGGTTTAAGGGTTTAAGGGCTAAGGGTTTAGGGTTATGGGTAGATGGGAGAGAGATAGATTGATTCAGTGAGAGAGAGGGGGGGAGTGGGAGACAGATAGAGAGTAGAGGGTTAAGGGTAGAGGAGAGGGAGATAAGAGTGAGTGAGAGAGAGAGAGACCTAACAGAGAGAGAGGGAAAGAGGGAGGGAGTGGGAGAAGATAAAGGGAAGCGAGAGGGGTAAACATAGAGGGGTAGAGAGTTTAAGGGTTTAGGTGCAGAGGGAGAGAGATAGGGGAGTAAGAGACTGTGAGAGAGGGGGTAGGAGGGAGAGACTTGAGAGAGAGAGGGGGTATAGGGTTTAAGGGTTTGGGGTTTAAGGGTTAAGGGTTAATGGTTTAGGGTTTAGGGTTATGGGTAGTGATGGAACTTCAAGGTTTGTTCTTTGTGTTCTATTTAATCTTGCCTTGTGTCTCTGGTCATCTATGGTGTTTGTGAAAAGCCTAAGGATGGGGTTTTACCTTCATCTTAATGTAAAACCCTAGTGTTCATCTTACACCTTGGATGGGATGTATTTGGCTGTTACTTTTTGGGAAGGTTTTAAAATGACTTAAGCCCCATCGCTTTGTCTATGCTAGGCCCCCTTTTGTTTTATCATTTTATTTCCTTTGCCTGAATTTATTTTTCTGAAGTCTTTTGTTGGTCCTATGTTCCCTCGTTAAAACAACTTATGCCATTTTTTTCGTCGTCCTAGTGATGTCCCCTTATTCCTTTAGGGGGGAGGGCCCAATAGTCATGCACACTAACTTTCTCAGCATGTAGCAATTGACTAGAATATCGTAGAACCTTCATTTTTTTTTCAAATGTAGATTGGTCTCTTATTTATCTATAACTAAGGTTTGGAGGCGCGACTCATCATACATCTCGGCACATCAGCTGATCTTTTGAGAAGTGTCTAAAATTTCACTTTTTAAAGGTTCGCCCAAAACTTAATCATGGGACCCCTAATAGTTGAACAAAAAATATCATTTGTTGCTTGTAGAATATCATATTTTTATTTAAATTAAAATTAATATACAACCTAAGTGGACCAAATACTTATTGATAACCATAAATCTTTGATATCTCTACCTTTTATATTCAACACATATGGACTAATAGTTTAACACAAAAAATCTATTTGTTGTTATAAAAACAAAACGTAATTATTTAAAATACAAATTATATTGAACAAAAATGGACCAATAGTTGAACACTAAAACTTTTGAAAATCCTCCACATTCAATGGGAAAATACATGTTATTTATTGTGCTCACCTTTTATATTTGTGATAGGACAAACTACTAATATAAAATTATCCAATGCTTGTACATTGCTACCCCAATTGTTGTACACATAAGAACAATATTTTTTCATGATGATAACAATACTTGTTTAAATGAGTGTCTTATTTTATTAAATGAGAATTTTATTTTTTAAATGATATACTTATAGTGGAGAGTTGTGATATTTTATTTGAAACAAAAAAATACTTATTTCACTTCTTCATGAATGTATATATGTTTTTTTCATATAACATTTAGAGGTTCTTATGTGTTCATGTATGGGTCTATTTTTTATCAACATTTGGTTTTTTCTTTATTTACATTTGGATTGTTTATTTACAATATATAGTATAAATATGTGGTAAGACTGGGTATTATCATCACGATTGAGTGCACCCTCTCCCCTAATAAATGTTTTTATTTTGCACCCTGCATGAATACTCGACCCTCTCCCCTAATAATTTTTTTTATTTTGTAGAGGGACAAATTCACATGGATGTAGATCAATCGTCGTGTGATCTCAGTCATTCCCCGCCATCCCGCGATGACCCCACCACACTATCTTTTTTTATCATGATATCACGGGCAAGCGCCACGTGTCTCATCGGGTGAAGCCAAAGCAATGATAAATACTTTGATGTGTCTTTAATATATTATGTCATGGGTTACTAAAGTAGTTATAAGATTTGTGTGTTTTAAGTCAACGAAGATGTTATAATCTCAGTAGAAAGATGTTCAATGGATAATAACAAGGCTAGCAACTATTTTCAACGAATATGATTGCTGATGGTTGAGATCCATGGTTGCCCGCCATTGCGTGATCAAAATTTGTGAGGTCTTCATTGATTGTGATATCACAGGCAAGCGCCACATGGATCTCCTTGGCAATGAGTAGTATGGTGGGCCCCTTATTGCCACGATGGAGACTATGTCAGTTTTCTTTGAAGGTAGTCATCTGATGATCTCACCAAGGTGAAGGATCAATGGCTAATATTTGAATTTGCATCAAATACGATTAGAGTTGTTCGTGAAGCACAGAAGTAAGCTTTAATGGTGGCCATGCCATATACTACCATGGTTTGATCGAAATAAAGCAACTATTCTTTTTCTTTTGGTATCACAAAGCATTCAAAACATCTTAAATGGAGATTGTCAATGGATATGTTCTGTATAAGGATTTGATAAGTAGCATTGGGTTAGAATACATGTTGATGAAATTGTAAAGAAATGTTCTCAAGGATCTGATATGTTATGTGTTAAATCTGTCATAAACCCTTAGATGTTTATGAATTTGACTCCCTCAATGGATATATGGGACTAATGTAAGTTGTACTAATTTGTATGGTTCAGTATTTTGTTTGTCTTTACCTAGCGCTTGCTACAAATTGAAAATCAATGACTATTTTAGATTGTGGAATGTGTTGTAGTTATCAAATTCTCCAAATAGTTGATATTACTAATGAACAACCAATTCTATTCAGTATTATGCTATTATGTTGATATTTTAAATGAGATTATCTGTTGTTCTTAATGTTGTTTATAATAATCGTCCAGAGGTTGTAAACACATTAAGGGATCACCCTACCAGGTCTTGGAGAGACCAAAGTGTAGGAAGTCTTTAAAATCATCGTCAATTGGTCTAGGTCCTTCGAGCTTCCCTTGATTGAATTGGCAATTCCATAGGTAAATTAGAAGACCAACCTAGTTATAGTACAAACAACCAACAAGTAGAGCGGAGAGAGATAGAGGGATTCA
Organism: Sequoia sempervirens; assembly: GCA_007258455.2. Taxonomy (NCBI): domain Eukaryota; kingdom Viridiplantae; phylum Streptophyta; class Pinopsida; order Cupressales; family Cupressaceae; genus Sequoia; species Sequoia sempervirens. The sequence continues at coordinate 6,819 of VDFB02152237.1, forward strand.
GTGAGAGAGAGACGAAGGGAGTGGGAGAGAGATAGAGGGTAGAGGGTTAAGGGTTAAGGGGATGGAGATAAGAGTGAGTGAGAGAGAGAGAGATACTTGAGAGAGGGAGAGGGGGTAGGAGGGTGATACTTGAGAGAGAGAGGGAGGGTAGGAAGGAGTGGGAGAGAGATAAAGGGTAGAGGGTTTAAGGGTTTAGAGTTTAAGGGTTAATGGTTTAGGGTTTAGGGTTAAAGGTAGAGGGTGTTGGTTTGTCTTTTACACTATAACCAGGTTGCTCTTCTAATCTACCTATGAGATTTCCAATTCCAATCAAGGGCAGCTCAAAGGACCTGGACCAACTGACAAGGACTTTAAAAATCCTCCTACACTTTGGGCTCTGCAAGACCCAGGAGGGTGATCCCTTAATGTGTTTACAACCTCTACACCAATATCATAAACAACATTAAAACATAATAGATAATCCCATTGAATAGCTCAACACAATAGGATAATATCGAATAAAATTGGATGTTCACTGATAATATCAACTATGTGGAGCATGAGATAACTACAACACAATCCATAGTAAAATATAGTCATTAATTTGCAATTTGTAGCAAGCTCTAGGAAAAGACAAACAATTATTGAACTACACAAATAAGTACAACTTAGATCAATGCCATATATCCATTGCAAGAGTCAAATTCATAAGCATCTAAAGGTTTATGATAGATTTAATACATAACGTATAAGATCCCTGACAATATTGCATTACAATTTCATCAATATGCATTCTCACACAATACTACTTATAAAATCGTTATACATAACATATCTGCCTATAATCCCATTCAATCATTTTAATTAATTCCTTGAATTAAAGCTAAAATAAGGATTATACACACTACAACAGTGAGATGAATGAAAGAACCCTTAGTCATCTTATTCAAAATTTGGATATGCATGTACAGTGGAGAGACATGAGTTTGAATTTATTTTTTCAACTCAAATGCTAGTACTATTATACAATAATAAATCCCCATGAATTTAAAAGCAATTATAGAATAACTCAGAACCTAAATTGTATTTCTCTCTAAAACCATTGGACTTTACAATTTTCTCTGCAACTTCACCTAGACTCGGCCAAAAATTATCTAACTTGCTAACCCGTACTTCTAGCCTTGAAATCCTCCTTATAAAAAATGAAGGAGGAAATAGGCATCAGGCCAGAAAGTACACATGTCACCAGCTAGTTGGCACACCTAGTGATATTCCAAAAATTGTTACAACAACCATCACCTTGGAGAATATTCTTGTTCATCATGTCAACTGAGAAAAGTTGATGCAACAACAAAAAATCACAAGAAACCCATGCCGAGATTCCATCAAATAAAAACTGGAAACCATTGTAACCGCAACATCTAATTTACCACCTATTACTAGTCCATTCATTTTACTCTTCCTTAGTCAAATATTTAGTTACCCATTTTTGGTATTCTTCATCAGTCAGCCAGTCAAAATTAATCACCTCATTCACCTTGGTATTATAAGGTGTGTATTTTACCACTACCTAATTTGCATCTCTTTCAAAAGCTTCCAAAAATGAGTACGTACTAATGATTTTATCCATACAGCTCACCAACAAGTCATAATCTAACTCATCACAAATTAATTAAATTTGATTATTGATGAATTCACTTGCTTGATCTTGCCACTGTTGGAGTGACGTGATTTTCTCTTGCTCATCAATTATATCTAGTAACAATGTGTTACCCTAATCATTAAAATTCTTCACCAATTCCTTGATCTTCCTACTCAAATCATCTGGTAGGGTCTGAAAGCCTTGCAATGATTTAACCAACACTTGAGTAGGCTTTAATGATTGTGGCCTATTATTTGTATCAAACCTTGAAGCCTTATACATGATATCCAAATCACTAACCCTAGGGATCCAATTTTAAATCAATGGTATCACTACTTCCTAATCCCTATCAATATTCTTTATTGAATCTAATAACAAAGAATATAAAGAATGTATAGATAACAATTTACTATCAACCTTTTCATTTAAATGCCTCAAGACAATAGTAACAATCTCCTTTTGCTTTGAAAGAGATCCCTCCTCACTTAACTTCAATGATGTCTGCAATTCATCAATTCTTTGCAAGAGCTGCTTCTTTGTAGGATCAACAGAGCACTCTGTTTCTTCATCAATTTGTTCTAGAGGGGTGAGAGAAAGATTCTGACTAGGAGACCCTCGTGTGGAAACAAATGGAGAAGCAGGAGGCACTGACCCTGCTGTGGAAGGTAATGTACTGGTCCCTGGAGCACTTAATGTCTCCCCAATTTGTTTATACCTAAACTTTTCCACCTCAGTCTATAACTCAACATTCCTATCTTGCATCTTGTTGTATTCCTCAATCAAAAGGTTATACTTCTCCATTAGGCTCTTATTTTCAGCCTCCTCTCTTTCAGTTGTCTTTTGGGCCAATTTTCCCACATTCACAGTCAAATTAGTGGCCTTAATGGTTGAGGTCTTTGAAGCTCTCTTTATTATTAATTCTCCTTTGAAATTTGGATTAATATCCATAACATTTGGCTTTCTTCCTTGAGGGGACAATGCCCAAATTGCCAAAGTGTCATATTCCTCACTAAAGGAAAAATATTGTAATGTTTCCTTGACTTCTTCTTTAGAGTCTTGCAAAGGATGCTTGGACTTCAAAATAGCATTAAATGCTATAGCATCTACAATGTCCCATTCAGGTAGAATCAACACACCAGCCTGACTCACCAGTCTTCTTCCCTCTTCAGGAGTGATGTTCTTAAATTCCTCCATTAATTCAACTTTTACCTCCTCATCATTATCCTAGTCTGACTTGCTAGGCCTTAGTTCTCTTCTCTTCTTGCATTTCTCTTGATATTCTTCAAATTTCATCCTAGATACCAATTGCAAGAATACATGAGTTTTTACAAATGTATTGTCATCTAGAAACTCCTTACATGCTTCCATTATTGCATCTTGTACACTTTTTCCTTTCATATCTAAATCAAATATAACCAATTCAATTGGCCTAGGAGGGGGAGGCATACCAACCTGCATTTTCTGATCAATAACAATAATTTCATCCATCAGATCCTCATGTGGTTGATCAATTCTTTGTCTTTTAGGGCTTGGCTCAGATGGTGGTGATGAGGGACTATATTCTGGTGATGATTCTAAATCAATGGTTTTAATTGCCCCAGGCACTTTGAATTTTGGACATGGTTGTGAAGGAAACTTCATTATTTTCTTTCCTTTTCTATCCACTTCCTCTTCATCACTACTATCATCCTTTTTCCTCCTGTAAATAGGCCACCTTTCTATAGGCTGGTATGTTGGCCTTGTTTCAATTGGCCTAGCACCTTGTTCCTGTACACCCAGACTCAGTTCTAAATTTATCTTTTTGGTCCTCAATGTACCCATAATTTCCTTGAATTTCTCCATTAGAAATTCAATATTTTTATGGTATGGATTGAACTCCAACAATGGATTATACTTCGGATCCATCTTATGCACAATATCTAATAGCTTACCATAAGCTATCCATTTCTCCTTGTTCAACTCCTACCTATTTAGATCAAATCCTCAGGAAAGTTGAACTCATGCACAAATTTCCAGCCTTTATTCTTTGCTTGAAAAGGACAAAGAAACCCTCAGGATCATGTTGCCGCTTTGGACCACACCTCAAATGGTAATTATCAAAGAATTTTTCAAAATGCACCCAGCCTCCTTTTGAAAAGGAAAATTCAGACACCACTGTATAATCAGGGAAAAATGTTCCCTTACCCCTCCCTGTGAAGTTGTCCTCATGGATACAACTATTTTCCATATAACTTCTATAAACCCCACTCTTGGTGGCACATTGTATTGTAGTATATGGGGGGTTCCTTGAAAACTATATACTCTCAAAACACTGTTGACTGAGTATGGGATAATGTCACCCTAGTTATGGAAAACTTTCAATTCTGGCTTCCTCCCTTTTTCCCTAAGGAAATCATGCAATTCCTCAGGGATCCTGGGTACATTCACCATCAATCTAGCCCTCAATCTAGAAGCAAAGCAATTATCAAATTGCACATAACTGGAGCTTTCCTTATTGCAAGATAAATCTACAGCCCATAATTGTACTAGCAATCTTTCTCCATCAATTGATTGCCTTAATTCCATCTTTTCAGAGAAAAAGTCAGCATTCTTGAACAAGAACATATGCATAAGCATATAATACCAGAAGAATTGAGTGTCGGTATCATTTTTCTGCAACTTTGACAACCCTTCATGTATCCTCTCATCTAAGAAAGAAGCAGAGTCATATGTCACTGAGAAGTTAGGGTGTTGTATTTGCACCCCCATGAACATGTATGCAATAGGCATCACCACACCAGGACTAAAACCCAAAATCTAACATAATGAATAGAAAGTGGCCAAAAAATGATTTGCAAAACAGTTTAATTTGAAAGGTTCCTGGACACTGGGGCTGATATGAAATCGTGAACCTCCTGCCCTAGCCAGATGAGGTGGAAGCAACTTAGCTCTAAAAAGAGACTTCAACTTTGCATATTCCTACTTCATTTCCTCAAGATTGATAGGAACCAATTCTTCACTTGGTTCACTCAAGTAAAATCTACTAGACCTCTTCTCTATTACTGCTCAACAAAACTTTTCCATCATTATCCCTGATTACCCATGTGACAGGGTCATATCTTGTATCCACTTCCCTAAGTAAGTCTATGTTAGGGAACACATTTGGGACCACCAACTTTCCCAAATCATACATCTAGCTATTTGAAAAGGGGTTAGGAAAATTCCTCTATCCATACCATAATTTAAACATTTCGAAGCCTCTGATGGGAACCCTAGCATTGATAATGTTAGAGAAATTATATACTAACCCTTCCCCCAATATTTTCCCCCACATTAGAACCAATTCCTTCTTCCTATCATTCATTGAGCAGGGAAATTGATCCAGGAAATCATCATACACGTTTCTTTTTAAATAGTCAACTTGGCCAGAATGTTGCTTTGGTGGTGCCATCTTGGACAAACTAGGGTCTTTTTACAATTTCACACTTCGAATAGCGAGGACTAACCAGAGATAGGAAATTACATAACAAAGCACTGCAATTTCTCACAACTATAATTAAACTATATCCCTAACATGTTTATCAACAAGCTCAATGACAAGCACAACAAATCTTTTCCCAAATTCAAGTGTTGAATGACCAAGAAGCACAAAAATTAACTCACAGCTTTGTTTGCAGAAGTCCCAAATTCTAGATGCATAGATTCAAAACTTCACTTCCGGCTTTGAAACTACTCCGCAAAATACTTGAATGCTTTGCGATACAAATAAAACAGGACAATTGATTATCTCGATCAAATCATGCCTAAAAATGTCTCATTCGCCATTAAAGCTCACTCGTGTGCTGCACAAATGGCTCCAACCATATTTGATGCAAATTTAAATTTTAGCCATCCATGTGGCAGTCACCCATGATATCACAATTATTAAAGATCCTACGAATTTGGATCACACAATGGCAGGAAAATGTAGATCTTGCGCATTCATGATCTTGTTCCTTCAACACAGTCACCAGTCTTATTATTAACCGTCGAGCAACTTTTTCATCAAGATTATAACATATCCGCTGATTTAAAACAAGTGCACCTCAAGAAACCTTTAGTAACCCACCTTTTAATGTATTAAGGCCGCATTAATTTACCACAGTATTTCCTTCATTCCTTCGGCTTCATCAGATGAGACATGTGGAACCCGCCCGTGATAGCGCGATCAGTAAAAACCTTGCAACTTTCGATCATGCGATGGCAGGAAATCATTAAGATCTTATGAAAATTGATCGATAGTCAACCAAACTTATCACCTTTGGCCTCACTAGATAGGAAATGTGGCACCCGCCCATGATATCGTGATCAACCAAAGCGGTGTGGTGGGGTCATTGCGAGATGGCGGTGAGCGGCTAATATCAAACAATATTTGATCAATGGTCGCGCAAACTTCATCCTTCTACAAAATAAAAAATTTATTAAAAGGACAATGGGACATCACTAGCTGGAATGTAAACAATGACATAAGTTTTTTTTAAATGATGAAACACGAGGCCAACCAAGACTTAGGAAAATAAAACCCTGTAGAGGAAATAAAATATTAAAACAAAGGGACTTAGCCTAGATGGAACGATAGGACATAAGTCATTTTAAAACCCCCCAAAAAGTAATATTGAAATAGATCCCAAACAAGGCATAAAATAAACACAAGGGTTTTATATGAAAATAAAGCTAAAACCACCAACCAAAGGAAAATTATGACACCATGAAAGACCAGTAACACCAGGTAGGGTAGGAATGGAACATAAGGAGAGAAAATATAAAGTTCCATCAGAGGGGAGAGAGATAGAGGGAGTGAGAGATTGAGACCTGAGAGAGGGAGAGGGGGTAGGATGGAGAGTCTTGAGAGAGAGAGAGAGAGGGAGGGAGTGGGAGAGAGATAGAGGGTAGAGGATTTAAGGATTTAAGGGTTAAGGGTAGAGGGATAAGGGTAGAGTGGAGAGACTTAGGAGTGAGAGAGAGAGAGGGGGGAGGGATGGAGAACTAGGAGAGAGATAGATGGTAGAGGGTTTAAGGGTTAATGATGTAGAGCTAGGAGGATTCACAACACATCTCACAAACCTTCTATAATAATCCAAAACAATCTTTATATAACACGTTATTAAACATTGTATATCACATTGGAAACATAACTATGGCAGCCCACAATTTATTGCCATGAACAGTCATTAATAACTTATACAAAACGAATAATGAAGCCAATCCCTCTGGTGATATTGAATAAAACATAGTTATATACTCTTCCTCAAATTATTATGAAGATCCAATGGTGGAAATGAAAGTTATTATATTTTTCCCAAAACTACAAACCCTAGGTAGGGTTCAAACCTGCCCTCACAAAAATGTTCATAACTTATTCAACTATTAATGAAATTTGATGAGACTTGAAGCAAATGAAAGTAGATTCACATGGTAACAAAATAAATTTGGTTTCAAATCCAAAATATAGAATTTACATTCCGTACCATCACACTTTTCAGACTGTAAATTCTGCACAATATTGTTAGAATAGGCAGTCTCACCAAAATAATCATATCTTCCACAAAACTCAATAAAATTCAATGAGACAAAAATAATTAGAAACTAGAAACAGAGATATTTCCATCCATATATGATACTCCATTATTTGAGTCCATACCAGGCCATAAAAATCACAACTTCAATCTGGAAACAATGTGAAAATCAGAAAAATGCACAACATTTGAGGTTTCCATTCATCAATCTTCAAAAATAATGTCTCCAACCCCCAATTCGAGTTTTGGAGGGTTTATTTGTACATTTTCAACCAAAACCAACTATTTTCAACCAACTTTTGATTAGTTTTTTGACAAAACACCTTAATGGCATTTCATCTACCTAATTTTGCACTTATGACAATTTTTACAATATATGAGAAATGAACAACATCCTATGACCTATAAAACCACAAAGGTGGCCTCTTGGGCTTATTACAATATAAAAACATAAAAATGGAACAAATAACTCAATATGGCCTCATGGAGGCATGTGATCAAATAGGTGCTCCTGCACCAAACTCCCGAGGGCAAAAGAATTCAAGCCCCTTTGAATTATCTTCTTCCTAGTCTTCCAGTTACTTTGCACCTTGTCCTTTGTATTTTCAATCAGATTGTGTCTTTTCTTCCTTTTGTTCTTCTTATGAATTCTTCTATCAAGCATCCCTACAACTTGGAAGTCCCAAAAACTCTATCATATCATCAAACACTTCACTTTGTCGTTCATAATCTGCACATACATAGTCCAAGGAAAAATTAGAAACAAAATATAGAGACCTTGAGGTCTCCTCCTTGTCTTCTTGTACTTCAAATTCCACTTCACCCATAACCAAATTATCCAATCTTGACACCAATTCACTTGAAACCTCAATGTCCTTGTTTTCTTCTATCTTGATGAGTTCTTCTTCCTCTTGCTTGACTTTTCCAAAACCAACCTTACTATTCTATTCTTCTTCAATAGCTACATATTGTGCCCATAAGTCTTCTTCTTCATCTTTGATTGAATTTGCTGCATTATTTTGTTTTCTTTGCTTCTTCATAATCTTCTTTATAGGCAAAACCATCTTCCTTTTCAATGTCAAAAGCCAACTTGTATCTTGTTTCATCATTTTTTCCATCTTCATCATGGATTCTTGGAACTCTTCTTCAAGTCTTTTCAATTCTCCATTCAACTCAACAATCTATTTGTCCATCTTCTCTTGCCTTATCCTCTTCTTTCTTTCCATCTTTCTCAACTCTTTTTCCTCTCTTTCCTTCTTTCTTGAATCCTCAGCCTGCAAATATCTTTCCAATCTTCTCAACAAATCCATCTCCACAATCAAGTCTCTCCTTGCTTCCACTTTACCTTGCCACACCTAGGCAATCAAGTTCCTTCCTCAACCTGCACAACACACAACCACAAACACAAAACCAACAAACTTCACCAGCCCATATCTTTTCTAGGCTCTGATACCAATTTGATGCAGAGCTAGGAGGATTCAAAACACATCTCACAAACCTTCAATAATAATCCAAAACAATCTTTGTATAACACATGTTATTAAACAATGTATATCACATTGGAAACATAACTATGGCAGCCCACAATTTATTGCCATTAATAGTCATTAATAACTTATACAAAATGAATAATGAATCAAATCCCTTTGGTGAGATTGAATAAAAAATAGCTATATACTCTTCCTCAAATTCTTATGAAGATCCAATGGTGGAAATGAAAGTTATTATATTTTTCCCAAAACTGCAAACCCTAGGTAGGGTTCAAACCTGCCCTCACAAAAATGTTCATAACTTATTCAAATATTAATGAAATTTGATGAGACTTGAAGCAAATGAAATTAGATTCACATGGTAACAAAATAAATTTGGTTTCAAATCCAAAATATATAATTTATATTCCGTACCATCACACTTTTCAGACTGTAAATTATGCACAATATTGTTAGAATAGGCAGTCTCACCAAAATAATCATATCTTCCACAAAAATCAATAAAATTCAATGAGACAAAAATAATTGGAAACTAGAAACAGATATCATTCCATCCATATATGATAATCCATTGTTTGAGTCCATACCAGGCCATAAAAATCACAACTTCAATCTGGAAACAATGTGAAAATCATAAAAATGCACAACATTTGAGGTTTCCATTCATCAATCTTCAAAAATAATGTCTCCAACCCCCAATTCGAGTTTTGGAGGGTTTATTTATACATTTTCAACCAAAACCAACTATTTTCAACCAACTTTTGATTAGTTTTTTGACAAAACACCTTAATGGCATTTCATCTACCTAATTTTGCACTTTTGACAAGTTTTACAATATATGAGAAATGAACAACATCCTATGACCTATAAAACCACAAAGGTGGCCTCTTGGGCTTATTACAATATCAAAACATAAAAATGGAACAAATAACTCAATATGGCCTCATGGAGTCATGTGATCAAATAGGTGCTGGTTTATAGTTAAGAGGTGAGGAGTCGATAAGAGATAGAGACCACAAGAACAAGGAGAGAGAATTGGGAGGAGACAGAAGGTGGAGTCGAGATGCAGTTCGAGGTTCGTGTTCACGGGTCAGGTTCGGGGTCGATGAAAGGTAAAGGATAATAGAAGTCGAGATCAAAAGTATCGTCGGGGATTCCGGGGTCGAGTTCGGGGATTAAGGTCCGAAGATCGATCGATAAAATCAGTCGAAAAAGACAAGAAAGTCGAGATCACGTAAAGAAAGAGGTCCGTCGTCACGTCGTTCAGGATTCAGGATTCAAAAGAGTCAGAAAGAACAAAATCACGTCACGTCGCTTTGCGGCCTCGAAATCGTCAGAAAAGGAAAAGACGTCAGTAAATCAAATAAAGTAAATAAAGTAAAATCGTCGGAAAAAAGAAGAGTCCGGAAGTAGTCAGGATTCAGGATTCAAATTCGATTCAGGTTCAAATTCAGAAAAAAATCGAAATCAAAGGAAAGAATCGGATCACCAGAACAAAGAAGGTCCGGTAAAGTCGATGCGGTTCGAGTTCAGGTCCGAGATCGGAAAAGAAGAATAAAGTAAGTAGTGAGCACGTCAAAAAGAAAAATATCACCAAGTGAACAGATAAATAAAATCGTCGTCAAAGATGAAAATCGTCGAGATAAAAGAATCCGGAAATCAAAAATAAAAATCAAAGAAATGGCTGAAAACAAAGACGTTCGGGCGTCGAGATAAAAGTCAGATTTGGTCAGAATAATCAAAAATCGAAAAAGGTCGCGTCAGCATCAAAATCCGGAAATCGTCAAAGGTCGAAATCAAAATCGTCGTTCAGGATTCAGGTCAAAGTCGAGAAAAATCAAAATGCGTAAATCGGCAAAAACGTCAGAAAAGCATCAAAGAATCCGATCAGTCATCGTCGTCATGGCGCTCGAAAATCGTCGAAAGAACAAATAAAGTCAAAATCAAAATCAAAGTCCGTCAAAATAAAATTCCGTCAAAAATAAAGATCGTCGTAAAAATCCGAAATAGACGGTCGAATCGAGCGCGTCGAAAAAGGTCATCTCGAAGAAAAAGATAAAATCATCATCATCAACAAAGCGATCTCCGTTTCGAAGTCGAAGTAGTAAATCATCCTTTCATCAGAAAAATCCGGCATCAAAGTAAGGATCAAGGATTCCAGTTCAGGTCCGGGATTCAGGATTCAAAATCAAAATCAAATCGAAAGGAAAGTTGATCATCTAAAATGAACAAAGAAAGGGTCGACAAAGAACCAAATCAATTCAGGTTCATGGCATCAAAAATCGGAAAAAGGAAAATCAGATCAATCATCGCGCAGCTCGAAAAATAAATCATCAATGTCAATCCAGAACTCAAAATCATCAGAAACCAAGTCAAAATAAAATCGAAAAATTCTGAAATCTTTGGAAATCGGCACTCAAAATATGAGATCCGAAATCAAATAAATCGTCCGTTCAGGTCCAGATCCAGAGGTCAGGAGTCAGAGATCCAGTCAAATCCCAAGGAAGTGTTGGTGGAAGTGTTGGTTTTTTTTTTGCAATGTAACCAGGTTGGTCTTCTAATCTACTTATGGAATTTCCAATCCCAATCAAGGGCAGCTCAAAGGACCTAGACCAATTGATAAGGACTTTAAAAAAGCCTCCTACACTTCGGGCTTTCCAAGAATTGGAAGGGTGATACCTTAATGTCTTTACAACCTCTGCACCAATATCATAAACAACATTAAAAATAATAGATAATCTCATTTAATAGCTCAACATAATAGGATAATATCAAATAGAATTTTCTATTCATCGACATTATCAGCTATTTGGAGCATGAGATAACTACAACACAATCCCAAGATAAAATAGGTCATTGATTTGCAATTTTTAGCAAGCTCTAGGTAAATACGAAAAAATACTGAATCATACAACTTAGATCAGTACCATATATCCATTGTGGGAGTCAAATTCATAAGTATTGAAGGGTTTATGACAGATTTAACACATAACATATACGATCCCTAATAACATTGCATTACAATCTCATCAATATGTATTCTAACCCAATACTACTTATCAAATCCTTATACAGATCATATCCACCTATAATCCCATTTAAGCATTTTAATTAATTTCCCTTGTCAACAAATGATAGGAAGAAGGGATTGGTTTTGATGTGAGGAAACACCCTAGGGAAGGGATTAGTGTTTAATTGTTCCAACATAGCTTGATGGAACATTGGATCTTTGCTCATGATTGGGAAACCTTTCACCAAAAGATTCCATAAATGCACCTTACCCAAAGTATGGTTTAGGACCTCCATGCATACAAACACAAGGATTGTCATTTATCATCTTGGAGTAGTGGTACCTAAGATGATGGTACTACCCCTCCCTTGGACATTTCTCTCTTCTTACAATTGGATACATCAGTCCTCTTGTTGATTTTGTCAAAAAGATATGAAATGATTTCTAAGCAATGCCTTATTGGGTTAATGAGATCACCAAAAGTCTAGGACTTTTCAAATGAAGGTATATTATTGACACCTATCCCTTTTCTATTCACTTGTTAGGACTTAGTAATGATTATCCAAGAGAAAATGAGATAGTGGCAACAACCATTTATGTTATTTATCTCACTGCAATCCATTTCATGGCTATAGTCATGTTGTCACCTAGTGTAGATTTATTTTTTCAAATTCATAGATAACATGAAGACAAACCTATAGCCTTTAATGGTACTGCTCTTATTCATGACTATGCTCTGTTCCCTTGAAGCACCATAATTTATGATGGTTTTTATGTTGAATATCTTCATTAAAACACCCCTGTGCAAGTATATGCCTTCACTATTATAGCCTATTGCTGGAATGGATGATCAATGGTATGAAAAGGTAAAAATATAACTGTGCTTTGCTTCCTTCACTACTTGTTGCTGATTGTTGATTGTTGTTCATATGCACTTGTACCATTGTAATGCTTGATGTCCTACATGAACCTGCATGCCTATCTTGTAGCATAACCTCATAGTTGTCCATATACACTTGTACTATGGCCTTGACTTCCAAAATGAGACATCTCCTGAATCATAATTGCTTAATTGTCATTTGTAACTTTTTGTTTCTTGTATGCAATCATGATCCATGTTGGATCAATCATGATGACCAAAACCCCTACATGAAAGGTTATGATCATAGCAATTGTATCTCGATCACATGATATGAGGCTTCCATTGCTGTCATAAACCTCTTGTAATGACATGTTTTCAATAGGCATATTATTTGTGCCAACTAGAGTTGATGTTTCTTGAATGTCTTTTCCTTTTATGCCTTTCCTTAAAACATCATGCATTGAATGTTATCTGCCAACTTGTTCGCCTAATGTTTGATTGTGAAGGCCTTGAATAGAGCCTTGTGCAACTTTAGATTTTTTTTTTGTTGTTGTCCTTCATGAGACCATTGTAGCATGCATTGTTGGTTGTCCTATCAATGACAATGACCTTTACCTATTGCATTCACTTTCACCAATACACCCATGAATGAATAATATCAATCCCCTTTGCCTCTTGTAGCTAGCTCTTGCAAAGGTGTTGTCCTTGTACTTGTATCATGACCTTGATTCAACCATTTCCCTTCTTTTGTTATTTGTAATAAATACACATAGTCACCTCATGTTATCTTTATTGGACAGCCACCTATCACATATGTTGGTGACCTAACAACTCACCTTCCTATGTGATGTGTGACTATCCAATAGGGTTATGGTGAGACGGGCTTAACAAAAACTTGAAATGCTTCCTCATTGTTTAAAAGATGCATAATTTAACTTGATGCATCTATGAAGTCATTTCCTTTATAAATAGATCATGGATCTTCTTAAGAAGATTGAAGGACATATCAACACAGTATGTTGCATCTTTTGAATCTGTCATTTCCTATCTTGTCTTATGTTCCTTTCCTATCCTATCTCATGTTACTAGTATTTTATGGTATTGGGAAAATCCTAAGGTTGGCATTTTGTCTTTGACTGAATCCCTCCATCTCTCTCCCCTCTACCCATAACCCTAAACCCTAAACCCTTAACCCATAAACTCCAAACCCTTAAACCCTCTACCCTCTACCTTCTACCCTCTCTCTCTCTCAAGTCTCTCCCTCCCACCCCCTCTCCCTCTCTTGGGTCTTTATCCATGTCTCCCCTAAACCACCATTTTCCTGCTCTTGTCCACCCTTCCCTCCACCATATCCTCCCTCTTTCCCTCTCTCCCGTCTCCACCCTCCATCTCCCTCTCCGTCTCTCTCTCTTATCTCCCTCCCCTTCTTCCCTCCTTCTACCATCTACCCTTCTTCCCTCTACTCTCTATCTCTCTCCCCTCCCTCCTCTCTCCTTTGAATCCCTCTATCTCTCCCCTCTACCCATAACCTAAACCCCTTAACCCTTGTGTAAACCCTCTACACTCTGCAAGCTCTCTCTCTCTCCAAGTCTCTCCTCCTACCCCCTCTCCCTCTCTTGGGTCTTCATCTGTCTCTCACTAACTCCCTGTGATGTCCCCCTCTACCATTAAACCATTCCCTTCCATTGTAACCCTCCACCATATTTCCCTCTACCCCATATCTCCACTCCCTCTCTCAAGTCTCCACCCCTTCTCCCTCTCTCTCTCTTCCTCCCACCACTTAACCCCTCTACCTTCCACCCCTCTTCCTCCAACCCTCCTCTCTATCTCTCCCACTCCCTCTCTCTCCACTGAGATCCCTCTATCTCTCTCCCTCACCTACACAAACCCTTAACCTAATCCCTCTACCCTCTCTCTCTCTCTCTCTCAAGTCTCTCCCTCCTACCCCCTCTCCCTCTCTCAAGTCTCTCTCCCTCTCTCTCACTCTCTCTATCTCTCTCCCATCTACCCTTAACCCTAAACCTTAAACCCTTAACCCCTAAACTCTAAACCCTTAAACACTTAAACCTTAAAATCTAAACCCTTACTATAAGGTGTGTATTAAAACATTATAAAAGTATAAATTTTTGGAGTTCTATTAGGAATTGAATGATAAATGATGATGAATGGGAAAATCTAAGGCACTTTAATATTTTCGACTAAAAAGTTAGAGTTCAATTGGGATTAGTGTTCACTTAGGATTAAGTTTAGGGTTCAATTAATGTTCAATTCTGGTTAGGATTGAGGATAAGGTTGGGGTTTAATTAAGGTTATGAATTCAATAAGATTTCAAATAGGGTCAAGGTTAAGGTTAGGGTTGGGGTTAAGGTTCAATTAGGATAAGAATTAGTGTTAGGGTTAGGATTAGAGTTCACCTATAGTTGAAAGTTAGGGTTATGGTACAATTAGGACTAGTGCTCAATAAATGTTCAATTAGGGTTAATACTTAATTAAGGTTAGTTTTAAAGTTCAATTAGGGTTTGGGTTAGGGTTGGGATTATGGATCAAGTAGGTTTTGGTTAGGGTTTGATTAGAGTTAGGTTTAGGGTTTAGTTAGAGTTAGGGTTAGGGTTAGGGGTAGAATTCAATTATGCGTAGTGCTCAATTAAAATTATATTTAGTGTTCAATTAGGGTAAGGGTCAGAGTCCAAATAGGGTTACGGTTTAACTAGGGTTAGGATTAGAATAGAATAAAGTTTTGTGTTTAATTATGATATCACAAATTTAGTATAATTTAAGAAATGAAATGGTTGGACACAAAGAAAAAAAAAAATAGAAAAGTTGATTTTATAGATGCTTATTTCTTAATTTATTATAAAATTATAATTCATAATTATTTGAGTAATTTAAAATGAATATTTAATTGTATTGTATTGTATTTATTAGATAATTAGTAAAACTAAATAGATAATAAATATTTTATGGATTTTAAAAATTAGAATTTAGTTTAATTTTATTTGTAATGTCAAATATTAAAATTTTAGATTGAAATACTTAATTTATTTTAAAATATTTATAATTAATGTTGAATTTATAAACTAATATTAAGACATTAATAAATATAACCCTAAGAATATGTTATTAGGATTAGGGTTAGAATTATCGTTCAATTGTGTTAGGGTTTAATTAGGGTTATTGCTCATTAAGGGTTAGGGTTTAAATATGATTCAATTGGGGTTAGGGTTCAATTAGGGCTAGGATTTAGATGGGCTTAGGGTTAGGGTTAGAAATAGTGTTTAATTAGTCTTAGAATTAAAAATAGGGTTCAATTAGGCTTAGGGTTAAAATTACGATTCAATCAAGGTTAGGGTTCAATTAAAGGTAGGATTTTATTTCAATTAGGTTTATGATTCAATTATCATTAGGGTTTTGGTAAATTATAATTATATCACATATATGAGTTTGGGGTTAGAGCTAGGATCTTGATTTAATTAAGCACAGGCTTAAGGTTAAGGTTAGGGTTTAATTAAGCTCAACATTAGGGTTAAGGTTAAGGTCAAGGTTTGATTAGGGTTATAATTAGAGTTAAGGTTGTCATGAGAACTATGGTTAGTGTTAAACTAAGGATTATGAATAGCATTAGAATTATGGTTAGGGTTAGAATTATAATTAAGATTATAATTAGGGTTAGAATAAGAAGGGTTAGGATTATAATTATAGATAGACTTAGGGTTGGGATTAACATTAGGGTTAAGGTTAGGTTAGGTTTACCATTTAATTAGAGTTGGGGTTCTAGGATAAAACTTGGGTTGAATGATAGGGTTAGGGTTGGGGTTAGATTTAAAGTTCAATTACAAATAGGGTTAGTGTTCAATTAGGTTTAAGGTTAAGGTTAGATTAGGGTTATGATTCAATCTCAACAATAATTATCACTCTAACTCTAACCCTAAACTTAATCGTAAAACTAACACTGACACTATTTTTAACCCCAACC
This sequence comes from Sequoia sempervirens, assembly GCA_007258455.2. Taxonomy (NCBI): domain Eukaryota; kingdom Viridiplantae; phylum Streptophyta; class Pinopsida; order Cupressales; family Cupressaceae; genus Sequoia; species Sequoia sempervirens. The sequence continues at coordinate 23,309 of VDFB02152237.1, forward strand.
CTAACTAAATATATATCTAACCCTAACCTTAATTATATAACTAGAAGTAATTCTAATCTTGTCTTTCATGTTGTGCTTCAAATGCTACTAGCATATATATATTATTTATTAATATATATAAAATACGCCAAGAGATATCTTTGTCGAGGCACCTATTTTATAATAGTACAATAGACGCATCAAAAGGATATCTCTTGGCATATTATATATATATTATTAATAAATAATATATATGCTAGTAAGTATTTAATAGATAAAATAAAATAAATATATCAATTTTTTATAATATAATTAATAAAATAATTAAAAAATGAATGAATATTATTTTAAAATTATTATATATAAATCAATCTTTTATTCACTAATAATTATTTCATTTTATTTCACAATTATTTTATTAATTGTATTTTAAAAATTGATATATTTATTTTATTTTATATATTAAGTATGAAACATTTTTTATCCTTTAAAAATTATATAAGCCATGTGGATGCCTATGCCTTTTTGTAGTCTGGGTAGCCATTACCCCACCATACTACTCATTGCCAAGGAGATCCACGTGGTTCACGCCCGTGATATCACAATCAATAAATAACTAGCAACTTTTGATCATGGGATGGCGGGCAACTGTGGATCTCAACCATCAGAAATCTCTTTCATTCAACACAGTCACCAACCTTGTTATTAACCATTGAGCACCTTTCTACCGAGATTATAAAATATTCATTGATTTAAAACATGTGCATCTTATAATTGCTTTAGTAACCCACAACATAATGTATTAAAGACACATCAAAGTATTTATCATTCCTTTGGCTTCATCGGATGAGACACATGGCACTCACCTGTGACATCGCAATCAATAAAGACCTCACAAATTTTGATCACGCAATGGCGGGCAACTGTGGATCTCAACCATTGGAAATATGGTTCGTTCAACATAGTCACCAGCCTTGTTATTAACCATTGAGCACCTTTCTATCAGGATTATAACATCTTTGTTGATTTAAAACATGTGCATCTTATAACTACTTTAGTAACCCACGGCATAATGTATTAAAGATGCATCAAAGCATTTATCATTCCTTCGGCTTCACCGAATGAGACACGTGGCACTCGCTCATGATATCACAATCAACAAAAACAGTGTGGTGGGGTCATCGCAAGATGGCGGGGAACAGCTGAGATCACACGATGATTGATCTACGGCCATGCGAACTTGTCCCTCTACAAAATAAAAGCATTTATTAGGGGAGAGGGTGAACTAAATCATGATGATAATACCTAGTCTTACCACATATTTATACTATATATTGTAAATAAACAATCCAAATGTAAATAAAGAAAAAACCAAATGTTGATAAAAAAATGGACCCATACTTGAGAACCTCTAAATCTTATATGAAAAAAACATATATACATTCATGAAGAAGTGAAATAAGTATTTTTTTTGTTTCAAATAAAATATCACAACTCTCCATTATAAGTATATCATTTAAAAAATAAAATTCTCATTTAATAAAATAAGACACTCATTTAAACAAGTATTGTTATCATAGTGAAAAAATATTGTTCTTATGTGTACAACAATTGGAGTAGCAATGTACAAGCATTGGATAATTTTATATTAATAGTTTGTCCTATCACAAATATAAAAGGTGAGCACAATAACTAACATGTATTTTCCCATTAAATGTAAAGGATTTTCAAAAAGTTTTAGTGTTCAACTATTGGTCCATTTTTGTTCAATATAAGTTGTATTTTAAATCATTATGTGTTGTTTTTATAACAACAAATAGATTTTTTGTGTTCAATTATTAGTCCATATGTGTTGAATATAAAAGGTAGAGATATCAAAGATTTATGGTTATCAATAAGTATTTGGTCCACTTAGGTTGTATATTAATTTTAATTTAAATAAAAATATCATATTCTACAAGCAGCAAATGATATTTTTTCGATTCAACTATTAGGGGTTCTATGATTAAGTTTTGGTCGAGTCTTTAAAAAGTCAAATTTTAGACACTTCTCAAAATATTTGTCGATGTGGTGAGTTACATGATGAGTCGTGCCTCCAAATCGATTCACAGACCTAGATGTATTATCTTCTATGCAAGGAAGTGGAAACATCTATGATGTTGAGCTGGATGATTCGATAGTTGTGATCCGACAATTGGAAGCAAACCGCTTCACAGAGGCCATTGAGAATGAATGCATATATGTATGCATTGGATGTTCTGAAGAGTAGGTATAGAAAGAGCCGATGAGAACAAGAGGAAAAAAGAACCAAGAGAGCTAACAGAGAGGGCCGTGTGGCTGGCTGAAAGGCCGAGGCCATGAGACTGAAGGAGAAGAAGAGAGAAGCAGGGTTCTGCTGGAATCTCTTCTGATCATGGATCATGAGTGATCTCTCTCATGTTGATCTGCATTGCTTTGTATCATTGCGAAGGTTGTATGGTTTGATGGATTGATCAATTGCTACTAGGTTGTATCCAGAATGAACAAGATGTAATCTCTAAAAAGGCTATGAGCCAGAAACTGTATTGTAACTTTCTGTTGTTGAATAATACAACAGCTCAAACTTTTGAGAGGGGTTTTTTACCTGAAAGATTTTTCCCCAAGTAAATCTTTGTGTTCTAGTTTTCTGTCTTATCTTTCATCAATGTTGGTTTTGCTTCTAGAATCTCTTATTGCTTGCTATTGAATTTAACATGTGCTTCTCTTGGAAGGATTAATGTGGGAAATGAGCTA
>VDFB02152238.1:0-66241 GCA_007258455.2 Sequoia sempervirens
TCTCTCCCACTCCCACCCTCTCTCGCCCTCTCTCCCATAAGCATAAATAAATACATATAGGAATACATACATACATACATGACACACCAGCATACATATACATACAAACATACAAACAAACATTCAAAAAAATGGCATTTAACTAAAGGAATAAATAATGTGAGTGTGTTATGTGTTGCTAGAATTGTTCCACGAAGAAGGAAAAAGTGAAAACTAATAAATAACGCGAGCGCATTATAACGCGCTCGCATTATATTTTTCTTTGGGAATCCCCGAGCCTTAGCTTTGGTATTTTCCTTGGAATACCAACCCAAAGGTTTGGAGGGCATTCCCAACGACCAGAGATGTGTTTTTTGCAAATTCTACAATTTTTCACATAATCGGGTTTGTGCTCACCATTAGGATTGCATTTGGTTCAATATCGACAAAATCGAACACATGGGTAATGTTAAGTTCTCTCTTAGCTTTCCAATGATATAGTTGTTTTCACTTTCTGAAAATGTTAGGCCTTTCATCTATAATTTATTTTGTTTGTATGTCTGTTTTTTTGTCAAAAGTGTTTGGTTTTCGTTATAAATTAACCATTCATTGAAATTTAAAATAAATTACATTTTTAGAAACTAGATTCCATTCTACAAATTTTAAAAAATAAAAATTTAAGAAAATCTATTACTTTCCAAAATTTGTAGGGGGAGCACAACCAAAATTCTGCTTTTTAGGAAGTGCCCACTTAAAAAATTAGTAAAAAATAAAATATTCATTAAAAAATTATTAGAAAAATTGTGCATCAACTAGATGCTATTAGCTAACTTTTGACAGTAGCGATTTTAAAAATACTAAAAAAAATTTCACTGTGTTCAGGTCGTACAAGAGTTGCTATGTTATGTTTTTCTAACAAAAACAACACAAAATTGTGTACATCCCTCTGTTAAACACCTTAATCTCAACCATTTTTAAAATAAATTAGTAGTTTAGAAAGTAGACTCAGAGCACTTCGATGCTTGTTTTTGTTCCATCTCAAAATTTTGAGTGTAAGTATGCTCAATTTCACATCCAAGGTCAGCATTTCCTGATTTCAGAAGAAAAAAAAAAGTGGCCACTTAAGCCCCCTTTTTGGGAACCATCTTGGTGCACTTACCCATTAATTATTGAAAGAAGGTATAATAATTATTCGAGCATCTTAATTCTCATACAGAGTTACATCTTAAAGTCAATTTCTCAATGTATGAGTTTTGGATATTTGTAAATTTTTCTTAATATAAAAACATATTTTATTTCATTAAAATTAACCTATCTATATTCCATGCTACAAAGGATGCTCTTATTTTAAATTATAAGTATATAATTCAAAATTAATTAGTAATTTTCAAGATAGAGTACACGCAATTTCTTTAGTTAAAATAAAATAATATTCTTATTTCTTTCATATATACTAAATTTTTATCATTACATTATGAGTGAATCAGCTCAATTATATATCCAAGCACATCAAAAATTTATAGAGTGGAAAGAAAAATAATCACACATTTATCATATTTTTGTAAGGTGTTCGAAAAGACTAAAAGTTTCCCTAGAAAGACCTAATTAAGGAATAAAAAAAAATGGAAAGTGTCTACCTCATTGTATGTTGACCTTTCCCATATAAAAAGATCATGGAAATGCTAAATGAGTTGATATAAGAATTTTTAAGAATGAAGGCACAAAATTCATAACACTAATCCTAAAAGCAACAAGAAAGGCAATGAATAAAATCTTCCTAGTTATTTTGAAAGAAACTTTAAAAGGTTCTAAATCCCTTCACACCCCTTTCTAAATGAAGATAAAATAAATAAGTTACCAAATATTTCTTAGAGTTTAAGGTGGTGATTTTAATATGATTTGAGAATAAATAAGATAAATTAGATGAAATCAAGTTTTGTTGTAAAGGTGATGAATTTTGGGGGAATAAGATGAAAATAATTTTGAACCTAGTTGACTCATTAAATGGCAATAAGATAGATTTTAAAGGGGCTTTATTTAACATATGTAATAGTTAGATATGTACTAATACATTATATTCTCTATTAGATAGTTATTCTTCCATAAAAATTTCTTACAATCTTATAATTTATTAATAATAGTGATGTTTGCATCCCTAGACACTCTTTGATAACCACACTATTAATGTTTCTATTTTTACTAGAGGATACTCTAATTGAAAAGCATGTAAAGAGGAAGGGTTAGTTTACCTTGATATTAATGCAATGAAAGGTGGGATTATCTTGATGGTATCAAAGTTATCTTAAAGATATATTGAAGGTTTTTCTTCTATTCCTGAACACATTTAGTGAAATATAATGAATATGTGTTATCCTAGAAAAATATGTATAGCATTAAGGATAAAATTTAGACTTTAAGTTGATAGAAAATGTCAAAAATTTAGAATAAAAATGGCGGGGATGGAATACAAGCTTCAAGAATCTCATTGTAATAATTAATTGCAATAATAAATGATTAAAACTAAACACAAATGGATATGTCACCAATAATTTTTAGATAAAAGGACTAAAATTAGAGCCAAGATATCTTAGTTCAAGTATCAAAATAAAGGTATCAAATTCTTATTCAATGTAAACATAGCCGAGTTTGATAGATAAAAAGTTGGCCCCATTAATACTAGGGGAGCATTGTCTAATGAGATTAAGTTGACACTATTCAATTTTTTGAAGTTAGAACCCTAACATTTATATGAGGCTTGTAAAATAGAACCTTATTAGGAAGAGTAGGAGAGGAGAAATGAACCCATAATAATTATACTTATACAAATAAAAATAATAGTAATGTTTAACCATTTCAAAATGTTAAATTTGTTTCACTATGGTGATCAATAGCTAATTTGTATAAGGAGGCCACAATTTATAGGGAAATGAAGACTACATAAGAGGAGAATTTATTAACATAATAGCTTGGTTTAGTTGTTTCTTTAGCATTAACTATTTTCTCTTTTTTCTTTTGTTGTTGAATATTTTATTTGATCTCTTAAAACTTATCAATGGTACTTGATCTTCATAATGATTATTTTCTTCTTTTTCAATTATTATCATCTTAGAAGGAATACCATTTGAATTTAGAGCAGGAGAAATGTATTTTTCTTTTAAAGTATTTAAAATATTATATTTATTTGATGGTTCCTTTTTAACCTCTTCCACTCCTTGGAAAAAATTATCCAACCACTTGAATCTCCTTATATTAATCAATTTACTTCTATGATTTATGTATGTGTTTTTAGTGATTTACTCTTTATCCTTTCAATTTATTCATGATATACTTTAATATAGTTATAACAAGTATATAATAGTTTTTCATAATTGGATATGCCTTAACAAACTCTTTAAACGTGAAATTATTTGATGAGGGAAGATATAAATTAAGGTTATTCTTTCTTACTTACAGGTCATGCTCATCCATATTTTTTGTCCATAAATATCTCAAATCAAATTGGATTTTGCAAACAGGATAGCTATATTTTAAATATTCGCTCTTAGTCAAAGTCATTTATTTCTTTATACAAAATTCAAATTGATTTATGTAATTTAATTTTTAACAATTTTAACATGGATATATGAAGAATAGTTTTAAATATATATATATATATAGTAAAGTGGACATATTTTTATATTTTCCTAATACTAGAAAATGTAATAATACCTTCATTCCTTCTAATCCTAATAGAACTATTTTATTATACATTTCATTCAAACAATCTAGTTTCTTTCATCTAAATTTATTCTTCGATTCATACATTTAGTTCACCCATTTTTGGAGTAATGTCATAAGACTCAAAGGAAAAATATGAAGAATTTTATCCAAGTTTTCATTGTATGCACCCTAAACTTTATATCATGAACTGTTTGATATAATTTCTCAAATAAATTTGTTAATGGCCTGTTTGATATAATGCCTCAAATAAATTTCCAATAGTGTTTTTGATATAATGCCTCAAATAAATTTGTTAATGAACTATTTGATATAGGGTGCATACAATGGAAACACTATTTCTATCATACTCCATCAAAAATTACCATGAACTGTTTGATATAATGCCTCAAATAAATTTGTTAATGAATTTTTTGATATAGGGTGCATACAATGGAAACACTATTTCTATCATACTCCATCAAAAATTACCATGAACTGTTTGATATAATGCCTCAAATAAATTGGAGGTGCCCTGGTAGAAATGTATGCAAAATGTAGAAGCATAGACAGGGCATGTTAATTTTTTGACAGAGTAGAAATGTATCGTAGAAATAGTGTATGTTGAAAAGGCTTTAGAAACTTTCAAACAAATGCAATTTCAATTCAACAAATTTGAAATTTTTTGCATTTAGGGTTTCAAAATTTAACAAACAAATGCATTTTGAACTCTACAAAATTTGAATTTGACAAACTTGGTGCTCGATATGCAAGTTGGGTTGATGAACTTTGGAGAGATGAAGTTGAATTTGCGTTCGCCAGAGAGATGAAGTCGAGTTTGTTCACCATTTGCAGATCATGTTCACCATTCGCCGCTTGCACAGAGCACAGTGAAAGCAAGAAAAAAGTGAAAATGACAGTGACAAGATCATTTTTTTATGTCTTATTTGAGGGGGTTCGGTCGAACCCATGTTCGACCAAACCCCTTAAAATATTATTTTTTTCATTTATGTTTGGGGGGTTCAGTCGAACCAATGGTTCGGTCGAACATATATGTTCGGTTGAACATATAAGGTGGTTCGGCTGAACCATTGAGTTCGACCGAACTCGTTGAGTTTGGGGAAAGGAAGAAAAATGAAATTTCCTTCCTCATAAAATTTGTAAACCACTATTGTGGTTTGACCCTAGGGGTAATAAGGCATTGACCAATGATGCTGGATATGAAAGGTGTCACATAGTTTTCTCATGGGTTGGTTTTTAAAAGGTCTTCCATTATCAGAGAGGATGGTGGATGGAATACCATATCTGCAGAGAATATGGTGAAGGATGAATTTTGAAATTTGAGTACCTATGATCTGTGAGAGTGGCATTGCTTCCACCCACTTGGTGAAGTACTCAGTGGAAATAATTATGAATGTATGGCCATCAAAAGATGGTGAGTAAATCTTGCCAATCAAGTCAAAACCCCATTGAGAGAAGGGCCACGATGCTAGGAGGGGTTGAAGGTCCTGTACTGGAGCATGAATCAAATATGTGTGTTGTTGGCAGGGAAGGCATTTCTTCATGAATTTACAAGCATCATGCGCTAATGTAGGAAAATAATATCCAGCTCGGAGAATCCTTTTCGCCAAAGCCATACTATTTGAATGAGCCCCACAAACACCACTATGTACCTTTGTTAGTGCAGTATGGGATTCAGTCTCATTCAGACATCTAAGGAGGATTCCATCATACCCGCGACGACAAAGCATATCACCAACGATAATGTATCGGGAAGAGCAGTGAATGAATGATTTGTGTTGATTGCATGCAAGATCTAGAGGGAGAATATTATCATGTAGATAGGCATATATGTCTTGGTACCATGGGGAAGTGGGACCCACAATATCTCACACCATGTTAGTCTAAGGGATATCATATGTTGGGATTAAAAGTTGTTCCACAAGGAACTCCCACTTTGTTCGATCTTTAGGCATGTCAATTAGGGAGCCAATAGTATCCATTGCATCAGCTACTTTGTTCTGTGCTCTGGGAATTTGGTCAAATTGTATGAAGGTGAAATATTCTTGAAATCATCCACCATGCGCTTATAGGGTAATAGCTTATCATCTTTTGTTAGGAATTCATCATTAACCTACTTAATGACCAACAATGAATCACCAAAGAACCTCAAGTGAGTTATGTGCCATTGCTTTGTAATTTGGAGGCCCGTGAGGAGGGCTTCATACTCAGCTATGTTGTTGGTACACGGGAATGCTATCCTGAATGATTTTGGAATGTAATCACCTTGAGGGGTAACTAATAGAATTCCCACACCTGACCCATTATGAGTATATGAAATGTCAAAATACAATATCCAGATAGGTGCTTCTATAACTGTGAAAACTTCTTCATTTGAAAATTCAATGACTAGAGGGTAACAATCCACTAATGGTGCCTCAACCAGTTGATCATCTATCAATTGTCCCTTTATGGATTTGCGATCCACGTACTCTGTCAAATTCACTTAGGAGCATGACCCACTTAGCCATGCGACCAGTTGGAGTGGTTCTATATAACAGATACTTTAGTGAATCAATTTTTGCTATTAATTTGACCAGATGGCTAAGCATGTAATGTTGGAGTTTCTATGTGCTAAAAACTATTGCAAGGTAGGCTTTCTCCATGGGAGAGTAGTTTAATTCATAGCTAACTAGTGTTCGACTGATGTAGTAGATTGCTCTTTCTTTTGACGATTCATCATGTTGTGCCAACAATGCCCCTAGTGCAACTGAAGTGGCAGAGATGTAAAGTAGGAGGGATTTCCCTGGAATAGGTGGCATCAAGATCGGTGGATGAGCTAAGTATTCCTTGATCTTATCAAAACCTGTCTGACATAGTTGGTTCCATCAGAAGGTGGAGTCTTTTTTTAGAAGATGGGTGAATGAATGACACTTATCTGCAAGTTGGGCTATGAACCGATGGATGGATTACATCTTCCCTTGGAGACTTCTAAATTGTTTCAGATTGTATAGGGGTGGCATGTCCAGAATAGCTTTCACCTTGGTGGGATCAACCTCAATACCCCTTCGAGAGACTATGAAACCCAATAGATTTCCTAATGTAACACCAAAGACACACTTTTTTGGATTTAGTCACAACGTGTAATGTTCTAACCACTCGAAGATCATTTTTAGGATGATAGGATGCTCTGCTCTGGTTTTGGATTTTCCTAGCAAGTCATTGACATAATCCTCCATGATAATATGGATGAGGTCATGGAAGATGACATTCATTTCCCTCTGATATGTCGCCCCCACATTCTTGAGGCCAAAGGGCATAACATTGTAACAAAAAGTACCCCAAGGTGTCGTAAAAGTGGTCTTGTATTGGTCTTCAGGTGCAATTTGGATCTAATTGTAACCAAAGAAACCATCCATAAGGGATAACATCTCATGTCCCACAGTCAGGTTGACCAGCATGTCAATATTGGGCAGCGAGAAGTCATCTTTTGGACAAGATTTCTTAAGGCCCTGAAAGTCTGTACAAATCTGAATGTCTCTGTTTGGTTTAGCAATAAGCACTATGTTGGAGATACACTCAGAGTAGTCAATGGGTCTGATAAAACCGACATCTAGTAGTTTCTCCAATTCCTTCTTGACTAATAATGCTACCTATGGATGCATGTGGGAGAACATCGAGATGATGAACTACTAAATCAGGGTCTAAGCCTAGCATATCCGAGTATGACCAAGCAAAGTTAATGATACTATCTTGGAGTAGCTTAACAATGACTTAATATTCTTTCTCTAATAAAGATTTGGCCACATAGGTAATCTTAGGGTTTTTTGTAGTACCCAGATTAACTTCTTGAGTTTCTTCAATTAGGATGGATGACCTTGTGGATAATTGAGTTCCCACAAGGGGAAGATGAACGTCTCCATCCTCCAACGCCTCTTCAAGGTTTTCGCTATCGGATGCATCATTTATTTTTACTTTTTCCAGGTCAAGAAGTGCCTTAGGGAGGTTTTCACTAGATGACCATTTTTTATTTTTCTTGTTTTTATTTTTGCGACTGGAGCGTTCATCCTCCCCCAATCCCATGAGGTTGACATATGTATCGAAGGAGACATTGACAGGTGCGCTATCACGTAGGTCCCAATCAAAAGGTTTGGGATGATAGATTTGTGTGATCAACATCATCGTACACACATATGATAGATTCTTCCTCGGGTATGTCTTCAAAGGGACCATTTTCCACAGTAACACTATTGGAAGTATTAGATGATGTTGTAGGGCCTTTCTGATTTTTGTCATATCTGAGGCCTACATTCCTTGGCAGCTTTGATACATCAATAGGTTGCAACCGCCCCTGCGCTTCCTTACCTAGGCCCCTGCCTTGGTAGTTATACTTTTCTATGAACTTAGCTGACCAAAGGTATACTTCTTGAAAATATTGCTTTAGAGGTGGATCCAGTTGGGGTTCTTCACGGTATACCCACTGACTGATATATTCTTCTAGTGCATCTGTCTTTATACTAGGAGACCAGAAAGTGGTGGTGGGGATGTTTTTAACACTGAAGGTGATGGTCTTGTCTTCTTTTGGAGTAGTCTGTGAAGGTTGGTCGTACATGTGTGGTGACGGTGGCATGGTTGCCAAATTTAGGGCTATATGCATTTCATATTCACCACACCCCTTGTCAATGATTTCGACTTTGGTGACTGAAGGATTGCTGGTGAGAGATGGAGTGGTTATCATGGTGGATGGTGGATTGGAGGATGATGACTGGGATGCCCCCATTTCAACCCCAGGACAATAATGTAAATGGGGAAATGATGCTTCTAGAGCACAAAAATATTCAAATGGTTGTGGGTCGGCATAAATGGTGATCTCTTGTCCATTAACTGAGAATTTCAAGCACTAATGGTACATGGAGGGGATGGCTTGCATGACATGGAGCCATGGGTGGCCAAGGAGGAGATTATATGGTAAGTCCAGATCAAGGACATGACAAGTAGTATACTAAACTACAGGTCCAACCTGAATAGGGAGACTGATAATCCCTTCATAATTTCTTTCTACATTATCATAAGCCTTGATTGTGATGATTTTGTTACTCAAATTTGCTTGAGTATACCCCACCTATTTCATGAATTTCAAAGTGTATAGATTGAGGGCAGAGCCATTATCTACCAGGACCCTTTTTATTTTATGATGGGAAACCACGACTTCAATGTGAAATGGATGATTGTGATTGGTATCAATATTTGACATATCATTTTGGCTAAAGTGTAGCTAGTAAGACAAAGCTAGGTGTCCCACTAAGGCTTGGAATCATGTGCGATCAATGTCATTAGGTACATGGGTTTCCTGTAAGGCTCTATTGAGAATTTCTTGATGTACGGGAGAATACTTAAGCAAATCCAAGATTGACATTTGAGCAAGGGTCTTTCCTAAGTGATCAAGAATGTTGTACTGAGAGTTTATAGGATTTGATTGAATGGATGTGGAGGTTGTCAGGACAGTAATGCAGGATCGTCGTGTAGTAGCAACACATTGAGGATTTTTAGCTTTAACATGTATCATAGACACACGAGGTTCTACCTGCTCAATGTAATGGACAATGCCAACATAATTGAGGGGTACATTTTTATAGCTTATATTATTTGTGCTATTGTCTTGGGGATTGTTGTTGGAGGTGCTTGCACCTTGATTATGGTTAGGGAAGAAATTTTGGTATATCTGCAATTGAGCATTAGACAACGAAGCTTGACTGGTGTTGACTTTGATATCTCCTTGATCGATAAGATCTTGGATATAGTTTTTGAGACCTTGACACTTATTCAAAGTGTATCCTTTGATTTTATGGAGTTCACGATATTCATTCTCCCTAAACTAGGTAGGTTTAGGCTTGGTGATAGGGTACATGATCGGATAGTTGACCTGTAACAACTTATTGAAAACGACACTCAAGGGTTCTCCTAATTGAGCATACTGGAATTTGTCATTCCCTTGGTTGTTCTGGTTTGAATATTGAGGAGGATGAGGTGCCCCCTGTGGTAAGGATATGGCATTAGGTACAGATGGTTTTTGTCTTGGGGATGTTTTGGCCACCTGAACATGTTTAGTGTTAGTGACACCATCATTGATTGCATTTTTGTTCTTGTTCCAAAAGTGATACTTATCACTGGATGGCCTTTCTCTATCATGGTGATTTATGTTGATGTGCCCTTTGGAAATAAGGGCATGTTCAAGGCTAGGTCCCTTTTCCACTATCTCAGTAAATGTGGTGGCATAGTGTAACCTAAATTTATGAGCCATGTCAGGATGAGAGTTCTCCATGAAGAGGGTGACCATATCTTTCTCTTTGAGAGGGGTTTTCATTCGGCTCACTAGTGCCTACCATCTCTGAATGTAGCTAGCAAAGGTTTCACCTTCTCGTTGTTTCTCTTTGAAGAGATCCAAGGTATCTGTGTCCTTCTCCAAATTGAAGGAGAAGTAAGAAACAAATTTTTTTGAAAGATCTGCAAGGGATTTTATGGACCCTTGTTCTAGACCCATGAACCATTCGAGGGAATTTCCAATCAGGCTTCATGGAAACAAACACAAGAGATAGTTATCGCTGTGCATAATTTCCTAACACTAGGAGTAAAACTCTTGCAAATGGGCCTTAGGATCTTTGTTTCGCTTGTATCTATCAATTTTTGGTATTTCAAAGTGTTTAGGGAAGGGGATCAATGAGATGGAGGGATCAAATGGATAGGGATATATGTCTTCAAATTTGAACGATTGTTTTCCAGTCCCAGCTTGAAGATCTTTCAGAGCGGATTTGATTTCTAATAGATCTGAGTTGACTGGTGGTGCGAGAGACAAGGATGGTTTAGATGGATATGGATGATAGGACAATGAAGGATCTTGCTAAGATAGTGTCTGAAGGTTGAGGTATGGATTTTTATAGTGAGATGATGATATCTCTTGCTAGTATGCTGAGGGATTTTGTTGGTGTTGGGGTTGTTGTGAGATATAGTACGGATTTGTTTGATAAAAATGTGTGGTGGGATGCTGAGGAGCTTGAATGTGATGTCGCGGATTGGCCTGCTGGTACTGAAGGTACTGATGTGACTGTTGGGAGGCCACATAAGGTGGTTGTTGGTTAGGATAATAATAATGTTGGGGAGGTTGCTGATGTGATGTGAGGTGTTGCGTGCGATGATATGGGATGTTGTATTGTGATTGGACTTGCAGATGTAGAATGGATGTGAGGAACGGGGATATGGTCTAGGTGGGAGGTTGGGATGGATTTCCTTGTGATTGGTGTGGGGATTATTGTGAAGAGATTAAGGGGTTATGCGGAGGTTGTTTCTGATGAGGAAACTAAGATAATGTAGAGGTGTTCTACAATAGAGGTTGTTGGGTACCAAAGGGGACATTCGGTTGGGATGTACCTTGTGACAGTAATGGAGGTGGTATGTTAGATTAGGGAGGCTGTTGAGATGTGTATGAAGGCGATGACAGGTTTGTTGCCCCAAGAGGTGGAGGCAATGCGCTAAAAGGGGTGCCCCTAGAATTGATGGGAGGTTATTTTGAAAGGGGTGGTGTTGTTAGCATTAATGGTGGTCGTTGTAGAACATTTTGTGGCATGCTGTAGGCAAAAGGATCATTGGGATCAACTACTTGAGGAGTCCCCATGACTGAGATTGCAGGGTGTGGGGGATTGTTAACATGATACAGAATGGTGTTGCCAAATTTAGGTTGATGCCAACCTTCCACTGGAGGAACATTGGGGACGTATGAACTACCGGGTGCATTTTGTGAGCCTTGGGGTATGTTAGATGTGGAGCTTCCATACTTGGATAGGTCAACACCTGATGGAGGCTTGACACCTTTTCCAATTAGGTGGGCCAATATTTCTTCCCCATGTTTTTTGAGAAGGCGATATGTCATTTGCACATTGATGGGGTTACTAAAGTGTTCCTCAAATGTAAGTTCAGGTTGGTTGACCATGTTCTCATCCCCGTGTGGTGATGTGTTTTGACCATCAATATTGGATTGTGATGATTTACCATTATGAGGATCTCAAGGGATATTCGTACCATTATTGGGATCTTGTGAGACATTAGCTGCATTGTTGGGATCTTGAGGGATGTTTGGTTGGGAATTTTGGGCTTGTTGCTTGACCATTTTCCTTGTTTGCGACCAAGTCTGAATAGGCATGCAAGATGATATGATGGACTAGGATGCTAGGATGACCTTAGTGATGAAAGGATTGATTTGATTCGATGATTGATTAGCCAACAAGGATGTGGCTCAATACAATTGATTTGGATGATTGATTTGACTGAAGTGGATTTGTTTGATGAGATCATATTGGGTTAATTGGTAGACAATTAGTCAACCTAGATTTGATGATATGGGGATTTGATTTGGATTGATGATCAATTAATAGGATTGGATGGCAGGATGAATGATAATGACCAAAATCTGAAACTGAGTTCAAGAGTGATCCTTGGTAACACTAGGTGTTGATTAATCAACTAAAGGGTGGATGTATGATAACGACACCAAATCCAACTTGAGATAGAAGTGGATTGATTAGGATGAAAAGGATGACCAACTTAGGACATATGACAATCCTAAGTCAGTTGTGATAGATGACAATAAGAGATGAACACCTAAGTCAATTTGGACAAATGCTTTAACAAAGTTCAATAAAATACCAGTGATCCGAAACGGGGAAACGATAACCAGAACGTGGGTTCAAAATGGGTAAATGAGGACTTTGAATGGGTGAATGGATGCTTGAACTAAGGGGATGAATATTTAGGATGGAGAATGGACTCTTGAAATGGGTGTATGAATGTTCGAAATAGGGAGACGAATGATCGAAACGACAAAATGGGCCCGCAAAACAGTGAAACGATTGTCCCAAATGATGAAACGGATGATAAAACTGACTGGTGAAGTGTTAGGTCCACCCTTGGGATGGGTCAAGTCTACCTATGGAGGGAAGTTTCACTTGTTGGGAGGGCAAGTTCACCTGTCGGGAGGCAGGTTTGCCTGTCGGGAGGGCAGGGCCACCTGTCGGACAAAAGTTGGTCAAATTTGGCTAAAACAGGCTGAAAAATGTTGGTTCAAAGGTCAAGTCCACCCCTGGATGGGTTAGGTCTTCCCCAGGAGGGCAGGTCCACCTGTCGGGAGGGTAGGTTTTCCTATCAGACAAAAGTTGGTCAAAATTGGCTAAAACAGGCTTAAATCGGTTGGTTCAAAGGTAAAGTCCGCCCCTGGATGGGTCAAGTCCACCCTTGGAGGTCAGGTCCGCCCTTAGATAGGTTTAAACTTGACTTTTGAAAAGATAACTAAGGAAAAGGACCCAAAACACAACAAACATCAATCAAAAGGATATGGCCGAACAAAAAATTACTGGTTTTTCCCAAAGAAGAAAATTCAGACAACACAATCCTAAGATTAGTAGAAAGGGGTATGGATGAAATTTTTTCCTATTCTAGGATGAACATAGTTGCTAAGGAGTCCTCGATATACACCCGTTATGTGAGGCCCAAACCGTGAACCCAACCCGTTACAAGCATGAGTTAGGAACCTTAGCAAGATACTAGAGGCTCAAACCAACTCTTCACATCATCCTAACGCTTCACCAATTACAACATGGTTGGATTGAGGTACAATTTTTGCTCTTCCTCTTTTACATACCTCGTCGGTATGCATGGTTGGAATCATCCCTTGGGGTGATGAAATCGTCAAGCAGGTCCTGTTAAGAAAAGGAAAAAGAGGGTGACTCAAAAGGACTTGGTAAGCTATGATTTATCGTCACCCAGGATCACCAAAAGGCACAAGGGGATTGGATACATTAAATAGCTTACCAAAAATCATGACAAACAAGATTAATTGACACACCTAGTTAAACTATGTGCCTAAATTATGCAAAACAACAAGTAGTGGTTGATAAATAACTAACCTTGCAAGAAAAATTGTTAGTGAATCTTATCCTTGTTCCTCGCCAAATGTCACTTATATGCTTGCACAAACTCAAACAAGACACATTAGGGGGTTAGAAACACTTAAAACAACCAAAAGGAGTGCTAAAAACTAAAATTTCACCTTTTGGAAAAAGTTGTCCAAGCCAGGTTCACCTATCTAGAGGGCAAGTCCGCCTATCTAGAGGGAAAATCCACTTGTTTGGAGGGTAGGTCCACTTGTCTGGATGGCAGGTCCACCTTTCTATTAGGTCAGGTCTTCCTGTCTGGAGATCAGGTCTGCCCCTCTGTGAAAAATATGCAAAAATCAATTTTTGGAGTCTATGGGGGGCAGGTCAGCCCTTGGGCAAGGTTGGGTCCGCCCCTCTGCAACCTGCACCTCCAAAAAGTGAAAAAAAAATAGCAAATGTGAAAGATATAGACCCTTTTGTGGGTCCCACCGAGCGTTCCAGAAATGTGAATGGGCGAAAATACGTGTTTGAAAATGAGCAGCAAACAAAAGAGTGCAAACAACAAATATAAACACCCTACACCTCAAGATTGGGAAATCATTTAACTTAGCAAAACAAAACAGAACCTTTTACCTTGTTGAGTTGTCCTTTAGTTGGCTCTTCAATCTTTGATGTAGTGTATGCTACTTTGATGGTAAGAGATGCAAGTGTGGGATGCAAGATGAATGGAAAATGGGTGATAATGGATGCAAATGCAAGTATTTAGGTAAGTATGGCTCAAGAGAAAAATTTGCAAAATTTTGGCTAGCACAATGATCTCCCCCCAAAATAAGAGAAAAGAGGGGGTATTTATAGAGAATTTTGAATTCTCTAGGGAAATGGACGGTTGAGATTAAACCAACATGGCCAAGATATAGGGCTATGGCGAGTTGAGAACTCACAAGCCCTCACATCTTGACATGTGGCATGTGAAGTGGCTTGAAAATGATGATGTGGAAATGAGTTGGAAGGAGAGTACATGACATGGAGGTACTACATAGTACCTTGGGATTTGGACAAGATCTTCTCATAAAGGATGTCCTTGTCCCCATTTGGGAGAGAGGACATGTGAGGAATTAAAAATTCCCCAAATATCCACATGGGAATAAGAGAAAGAATTTAAAATTCTTTGGAATGCATTGGGGGATTAAATGTGAATTAAAAATTCACATGGGGAATGGAGTGTCTTCTCCGAAAGGAGAAAGCCTTTAATAAGGTTGATTGAGGACACATTCCATAAATGACATGGGGATTAGGTTGACCTAATTAAGTGATTAATGTTGTGCAAGTACTTGATTAGACAAATTAATGACATATTAGAGGCAAGTGGGAAATTATGGAGGATGTGACCCTAATGATGATAAGGGGTGTGCACATCTTAACCATAAATTAAGTATGATTAGAAGAGGGTTAGATGGTAAAGAGGGATCAGAGACCAACTTGTAAAAGTTGGAGGAAGTGACAATGAGAGAGAAAGTGAGGAATTAAAAATAAATTTAAATTCCAAGAGGTAATATGACTAAATTAAATAATTTGATATATTTATTTAATTTAGAGGGGAAAGAGGGGAAAAGTATTTATTAAATTAAATAATTTGAAAACCTTATGTAGGACACATAATATTAATTAAATGAATGATTTAATTAATACCAGAAAAGAGGATGAAGTAGATGAGCAAAGGGATGATTAAGGAGACGTCTTTGACCATATGGAAGTGGTCAAATTTAGATGTCTACACTTTCAACTTCAATGCAATGTCACCACTCAATCCTCTATCCATTGTTGTGCTTAAATTTCTTGAATTCATTATTTTTTAGTTGAGACTTTTTCTCTTTCCCTCATAGACTGAAAAATAATTCTTGAGTATCCATAGTAATTTCTTTAGAAATGCTTCATATTTCTTTGAGATAGCTCCTAGATCCCTTTCAGACTCTTCAAGTGCTCAAGTGATCAAAGAGGCTTACATACACCATTGATTTTCCCTAAATCACAATAGATGTAGCAGACATTAAAAAGCTAATAAAACCCTTCTTCTCAACACAGAAAACCCTAATTCAATCCAAAAATGAGCATGCCAACATGTTTTCAGCCAGTTTCTTTTCCAAAACCTCTCTTTATTCATTCTTCACATTCCATCCTCATGCCAACCTCTAACACACCATTCATCTAGGGGGTTCTTATAGTTTTCTAATAATGCCCCCCTAAGATCATGCTAGGTCTAATTATTGTAGGAATTTTCTATACTGGATGAGGGCACATAAACATTAGTAGTTTCAGGTTCTTCTTTCGTCTTCCATATCTTATTCATCTCTTGCTTCATCTCTTCTTTATCGATCTTCTTTATCAATTCATTCTACTCTACCGGAGCAAAATGCTTTCCATTCTTACTTTTGCAAACCTTTGAGATATGTCCAGGTTTATTACAATTATAGCAGACAACACTTTTCTAATTAGTCTAACCTTCATTACTTCTTGATTTACATTGATTTTATTTGTCTCCAAATTTGTTACAAGTATAGCAATAGCCATTAAAAGATTGATTCATTCTACCTCCATTAAACCTATTCATCATCACCTGACTAATCATTCTCATCTGAGATCTGCATTCATTAGATTTATGTCCAAATTTCTTGCATGAAAAATATTGTCCAGAGAAAGAACTAGGAAATTGATTCATCTTTCTCCTTCATTCTATTGCCTTTTGACAATATTTATTATAGGAAAAACAAATACCATTGAAAGAGAGATACCTTTTTGTATTAGGCTATCTCACAGGCGGTATCTTTGCAAAATTTCTTGAATTTCTCTTCTACTTCCCTTTGTCTTGAGTCTTTTGATTGTCTTTTGAACTTTCACCAGCTTCATTTCCCAAGCCACCTTTGTCTTTACTTGGTTTCTATCCTGCAAGCAGTTCTTCAAGCTTGTTGAAGCTAGATCTGAAATTGTTCTCACAATTTTTTTCCTTTTCTAGCTTTACTCTCAAGTTTACTACCTCTTGTTCAAGTTTAGATCATTCATCATATTTTTTCTACACCATTGTATTCAAACATTCTTCAATTCTCTTCTTTTCTTCTACAAGAACTTTTAGTTTGATGATCTCTTGTTTCTGCTACTCACTTACTTCTCTGTGTTTTTCCTTGAATTTCTTCAATTGTTCTTTCAGCTTCTAGACACATTCATTAGCCTCATCTAGATTTTATTTCAAGTCCCTATTTTCATTTTCTGCCTTATTAAGATCTTCAAGTGTAGTACAAAGTTCTTCTTTATCATCCATTTGATCAACCTTCAGGATCTTCCTCAAGCGGTTAAGCTCTATACCAAGGAACTGAAGCTTTGATATTAATTGTTAAAAGGCACAAGACAAATGAGAGGGGGGGTGAATTAGTTGTCACCAAACATAAACTCAAAACTTCAACACTTATCAATTTCAAAACCACACTATTCTATTATTAAGTATGAATATGAAATGAAGATAACAAAAAGTAAAATCAACATACTAAACAACATATTTTACATGGAAAACCTAATGAGGGAAAAACCATGGTGAGGATTAACTCACAATATAAAGTAGTTCCAAAACCGAATATATAAGGCTCACTACCAAGGGCCCATTGCCCTAAATAGGACTCACTGTCCAGATACAAACGCTCACTACTTACAAGGAGGCTCAATGCCTACAAAAAGATTTACACAACAAGATTGGGCTTCACAGCCAAAATAAATTGAAAAGAGTGCACCTAACAAGTGTTGATGGAATATTGATGATGCTTAATAAATAGACTTAACACACTTAATCATTTTCACTCTTCTTCACCTTCATATTCACAACTTACTCATCAAAAATCTCACCATCTTCAAAAATTGTTCAACATATATATATACTCGATCTATTCGCAAGCATCAATTAAGTCGTCCTAATTAGATGCATTTCCTATTCATCGAAAATACCAACCTATCGACTTCAATAATTCACAAAATATTTTCAAAAGGTAATTCAAATGCTCAACAGGCTACATCATGTTGGCATGAACCTAAGATAGGTCCACATATATCTGCATAACAAAAATTAATTCACCTTATCATAGTTATTCATGAAGTTAGCTAGAAATAGACTTCATTGCAAAAAGTAATCAACAGGGTAATGTTGATACATTGTACGAGCATAGGAGCATGAGAGATTTTGAACATACATGCTTTCAATATCCATAAACTGTTTCCCAAAACCATAGACAACAACTATCAACTGCGGAGGATTACAGACTAAAATACCGAAGCGTGTAGTCTGAATACCAGTTTAGATACCAAACCAAAATACCGGATCAAGCACTAACTTAGACTTGCAATCACAACATGGTGACATCAGTGACAACACCAAACTGAAGAGATGTCCATTCTTCTTCATTCTTGCAACATCTAGAGGATTCACCACCTATTTTTGTGATTTCTTATTTATTTGTATCACTCTTCTCCTTCTCACCACTACCATAATCAAGGGTAAAAGTATAAAGCCGTCACACTTTTATAAAGAAACCAGCTAATACTGATCCAAATTTTAAACTTGAATCACTAAAAAGTGATGTATATATGTCTTAAATTTTGAAATGATGTAAACTAATAAAATATTTATTTTTTAGTATATTTTATGTTTATATTTTTTTTGAAAAAATTAAAAAAAATTTGAATATATTTTTTTTATAAATTAACACTATAATTTAGTTGTTGACAAATTGTTGAAAAATGGAGTTACATGAGACGCTAATCTTTATATAGTAAATTTTACTTTTTTCCTTCAATTTTCTTGTGTGTATTTATAACTTGAAACTTTAGGGCATGGATTTATTTATTTCCAATTTTGATAAATATAAATTTTAAATAAATATTAAAATGTGTGTATATTAAAACTTAGTTGTTTCCAGTTGACATCAACTTTCATAGTAATTATTTATCTAAAATAGAAAAATATTATACCATCTTGAAATAGATTCTTGTGTCTAGGGCATCATATTTTTTCAAAATTTTCTAATTAGTTTTACTATTTTTCCTTGACATGGTAATCAACCTAATGTTTTGTGTTGATAACCTACATTTAGTAAAAATAAAAGGGAAAATATAAATAATAATTAAACTATTAAAATATATACATTTTTTAAACCTTAACTTATGGATCTACATAAGGATATTTTTATATTTTAAAAAATATATTTTTTACATGAGTAGAAGTTGTTGAAACATCAAGTTTTTCAATTTTTTTTTTTTTGTAAATTGGACTCAAAGTGGTGCTAAATATGCATTTAGCCAACAATTTTAATTGGAAAAGTTGTGGACATATATAAATTAGCAAGAATGAATCTTACAAGATCATATGTTTGACCAAAAATAATTTTTAGTTAAAAATACTTAAATTCACTTGTGTTGATAAGTTGGCCGAAAGTGTGACACAACTTTGTGTTGATACACAAATTTTCTCTTTTGCACTCTTCTCAACTTCTAGAGGAGGAAAAGTTTCTTCTTTTTGTGGTTAAGTATTCTCCAAGACATCTTATTTATCTTTTGTACATTGCTCAATATTTATCTCCACATTCGAAATTGTGTTATCTTCCATTATTTCTTCTTGTTGCTCATGCTCATATTGTTCATTGATAGGCTCATTGATTTTCAAGAGTGGTGTGTCTTGTTGCATCTGATCTTCATCACCCAAAGAGAATTTGGACTCTTTAGCAAGTGTTTCAATTGTTTGTAGTGTATCTTTTCTTAACTTCTCTATATCATCCTTATCTCTACTCATAAGAGTATTTACTCTTTTCTTTATCTTGAATCTTTGGGCACACAACTTTGACAACTTAACTCTATCCTCATGAGATAATGAGGAACCAATATTCTCCAAGGAATAAATTTTCATCTTTTCATTCTTTGCAATTGACTCTTGTCTTCTCGCACTCCATACATCTTTTAGATCATCTGGCAACTGATCCTCTATCTCACCTAGGCCAACATTAAATGTCGCCATGTATTTGATAATGTCCTCTTCAATTGTAGCCTTATCCTCATCATTTTATTCTAGATACATTTCATCTATATCTTTCAAGATTCCAAACTTTGCAATAGCACTGTATAGTGCATCAAGCTTTGTGTGACTATGCTCACAGACTAGAGGGGTCTCCTCTTTTTCTTTTCCCTTAGCTACATGAGTCTCTTCCTAAGATACTTTCTTTCCTTCTTCTCTTTGGAATTTTTTTTTGTACAGAGGTGCTTGATGTGTTTTTTTCTTGGAACCACATGGATTTTTTTGGAGGACTTTGGAAAATCAGGAGTGGATACTGAGGTCCTACTTGACCTTTTTTTCTATGGATTCTATGGAGCAACAAATGTTCTTTTGGATTTCTCTACAGGGGCTCCAGGGGAACCATACTCTCTTTCCAAATCAGCTTTCATCTTCTCAACCTTTTCTGTAATTTATCATTCTCCTTTTCCAAGTTCATTTTACTTCTTTTCTCCTCACAAGTACCAAACCTATCCACTATTGGATCTCTAGGTTTACTTAATACAATCTTTGCAAGACTAGTAAGTTTAGCTTATGTTGCCTCATAAACAAGTTTCAAAACCCAAACAATTTTGGATTCAACTATTTCCATATAGAAGTAGTCTTTGCTAACCATAAATGTCATGTCTTCCTTTTATTTATTCACAACACTAGCCAAAATTCTATATCTCTCTTGCTTTAGGTCTTGAAATGTTTTGAAAGATCCCCATAAAGTTGACTTTGAGGACTCAAAATTGACAAATATCCTTAAGTGATCTCTAGTTTGTATAGCTATGGGACTATCACTTTGCCATACTATATTCCTTGTTTTGAGTAACTCATTTAGAAGTAAAAAAACAAGAAAAAAATTAGAGTACCATACCTGAAAGGGTACCTTTATTCTTTTTTTTTTTTATAAATTCTTCAACAATTGAAATCTTACAATCTCACATAGATCAATTTCTAGACCTTCCTTCACCATTTGATATGCAATATGTAGTACGGTGGTATATACATAATTCTCTCTATTTTTATAGAATATTTTGTAACTAATCATCATTGATGCATATATGATTGTAGGATCTCCAATATCATTCACCGTTAGGGAACACTTATCAAAATTTGTATTGATGAGCTTCATCACTACTTCATTCTTTACCGCCTTCACTATCAAAACTGGTCCAATGGAGCACAAACCCATTAAAACCCTAATTGCATCTTTGTCTATTATTTGTGGAAAGTCCAACGACATTAATTTGTCAAGTATTCTACTAAGGACATGCTTAACCCACTCATCTTCATAACATAAATTAGGAAACTCATGCCACACATCCAATTTCTTCTCTGTCAAGTTGACATACTCTAGTTTTAGCTCAAAATCATCTCCAATTAGAACCTTTTCCCTAAATTCTACCAACTTCAAGTGGTCATCCCCATCCATCATTGCATGAATGTATATACTCACATCCTCTATGTGCATCACACCACTAGGAAACCTATAAAATGCACCTTCAAGATCCATTTCCATTGATTTGTATGGATGCTTCTTGAACTTAGGTCTTGGCCTCTCAAGCACATCAATAAATTTTGGAGTAAACATTTTGTACTTCTCTAAAACTAGGGTTTTGCAAGAAATACTAAATACCTTGTGAATATTTATCAATAAGGTTTTGCTCAATACCAGAATTACCTTTTCTTTGCTCTCTACTTCAAATGATTGAACACAAATGAATTTTACAATGTGCATAATGGAATATAAACCCTTTTCCAATGACTTAATATGTGCACTAATTGCATAAGAGAAAGTTAGGTAAAAAATCTATCAAACCAACACTATTTCAACATAGATACCTCTAAACATTCTACAAACCTCTGCACCAAGAGATCTACCATCGGATATTTCACCAAAAGATCAACCAAAATAGCTCATACATGCCCCAATATGCCAAATGCATCATCATCACATCTTCAAAGGGGTCTGGAATTATTTTGTTAAAAACTCCTCCTGAGCTAATGCTCTCTATCTATTTTTTAGAGGAAACATCTGCACCAGAATTTGGCACAGATTCATTCTTCACCTCATTCTCTTCCTTTTTCTTCCATATCTTCTTCATCTCCTTCTTTACTTCTATTGGATCAACCTTATTTACTGGATCAATCTTCTTGTGTGAAGCAAAGGGATTTACATTCTTTCCTCTGTAAAACTTATCTGTGTCCTAGTTTATTGCATTTATAGCATTTGACACCTTATTGTGAAGAAAGATTATGTCTTTTAATTTAGATTTTTATTCAAAGGATTTATGCCCAAACCCATTGCATGTATAATAGTAACCATTAAATGATTGAAACATCATACCATTATTGTAATCATTCATCATCTGACTTCTACAATCACTAGCCTTATGACCAAATCTATTACATGTATAGAACTAACTAGGAAATGATTAAAAAATTTGATTCATTCTGCTTCTACACTCTACAGCTCTATGTCCAAATCTATTACAAGAATAAAAGTAAATATTAAAATGTAAATTTCTTGCGCAATTGGTTGTATAATAGGAGGCCTCTTGAAATATTTCTTTTGGTTTAAAACCTTATTTCCAACATTCCTTTGTTCATTATTTTTCTTTGTAAAATTATTTGGAGTCTAATTTTCTTTTGAGATTTCTCCTTTTTCAAACCCTAATCTTTCTTTGTCATTAGAATCCTTCTGACTAGAAAGTATATCATCAAGCAAGGTGGAGCTCTTCTTGAAAATTTATCCTCTTAGTTCTTTGCTTTATCTAGATATGTCCTTAAAGTCAAAATCTCTTCTTCACGTCTTGAATATTTTACAAACTTGTCTTTCAATTTGGTATTTAAGTAGTCTTCAACTCTTTTCCCTTCTCAACTTACACTTTTAGATTAGTGAATGTCTTATTTTATTGCTTACGTTACTCATTTGCCTCATTGAATCTTTCCTTAGCCTTTTTTATTTGATTCCTTAACTTCTTGATACACTCATCTACATCCTTAATATTTTTCTTTTATATCTCTATTCTCACATTCTGCTTTATCTAGATCATAAAGGGTTGATTTGAGTTATCCTTCCAAATCAACTTCATAGTATTCTTCAGTAAACCCTTCCATGATAATCCTTTTTAGAGGGATAGGATACTTCCTAGTTGGTCCATGTGTTCAACCTCCAAGATCTACCTCAACAGTTAAGCCAATTGAAGCAACAAAGATTTGATACCAATTGTTCAACACCCAGAATACTGAGAGGGGGGGTGAATCAGTATTCATTAAATTCATCAACTTTTTCATGGATTTAAAGCATCTCATCAAACTTGAAAAAATAAAAAAGAACAATTAAAGCATGCATCACATCGATAAACACAAGAACACATATGGGTGGGTGCATGACGATGGGTAGCCAATTTGTGGCCACTTTTTGAAAAAGATATTGAAAAATCATAACACGAGCATGTTATAATGCACTCATGTTATGGCTTGGTGTTCTGAGCCTGAGGCTCGACCATAACAAGCCCATAATGCGAGTGCATTATAACACACTTGTGTTATGACCTATTAAAAGCAAAAAAAAAAAATGAATTCATTTTTACTTCTCATTGTGTTTTTTTGTTGCTCGTGGCCAAAACCCCAATATTTTTTGCTCGCATTCTTGGAGGATCTATTTTGTGAAATTCTTCATCAACAATTGTTGTTTCATTGCCAGGATGTCACCACGTCAATGAGGAGGTCTGAGAGGTAAGGATTGCTTTCTTTTTTTTTGAATTTGTAGGAGATGCTAATCAACCTGCAAACCCTCCTCAAAATACTCAACAACAAAATCCTCAAGTTAATCAACCACAACAACAACCTCCTCCACCAATCCCTCAACAACCTTCTGGTACTAAAAAAAATTTAATGAGTGAAATTGAGAACAATAAAAAACAAATTGAGGATTTATTCAAGAGGTTGAGTGATCCAAACAGTTCAACCACAGAAAGAATGACCCTAGAAACTTCACTGAAACAAATGTTAAAAAATGTAGATTCAATTGGCAAACAATTAACTAGATGGAAAGATAGGAGGTAGGTAGCTAGGGCTTATTATGTAGATAAATTATCATATAAAGATGTAAAAGATTTAAAATTTACAAAAGGTTATTTGTGCTCGTTATTCACTAACCCATGCACAAATGAAAATCTCACCCTCAATGTGAAGAGGTTTCCTATTCATTGGTTCCACCACCAACAAATTAGGAAATTTTTTTATGATAGGTGGTACATGGTTTTTGATTACCTACCATGCAACAATTATGAAGTTCCATAGTATTTCCTTAGGAAACTATACTGTGAGTTCATCTTGAACCAAATCCCAAATTATTTTGATATGAGGGACTTCCAGGGGAGAGGTGAGGGATCGGCTCAAGATAGACCCGGTGCATAGCCAGATCCTATGTAGCAAGGGAGATGACCTCTTGCTAGGTTGCCTCATGAGCACATTGTTATCCCTTTTGTCACAAAGGAGAGTGCCAACGTAGAGACTTTGTAAGTGATCAACTCTTTGACTTAGAGTGTCATCTAGCATGCAAACCCTATTCTATAATTCCATCCAAGAGAGTCTTCGAGTGGTGGCCTTCAAACCCATTTGTGTCAATCTTGTGGGGTGACTTTTTTCATATGACCCCACCAACACTTAGGAGGTTGCTACACAAGATCTGTCTGTAGCTATGGAGATGGAGAGGGCAGTTGACATTTTTCATGAGGCATATGGCATTGATACTCAGGTAAAATTTAGCATGTTCATTGAATTTAATTTATTAAATTTTGATTTTGAAATTCAAGATTAACTAATTTAAGTTTATGATTTTAATAAGATTATAGGGTCATAGTGTTGATATTAGATACAATGCCCCTACACCTGCTTATTTCTCCACTGCACCTACTATTGAGGTATGTAACTAGTAAATAGTTATAAATTTATTACATGTTAATAGCATTGTTTGATGAATGGTATTTTAATATGTGATTTTCAATGTTGAATAGGCTAATATTGGAGGTTTTGTGGGAACACCTCCCAGTTCCAATGAATTTAGTCAAAACTACAATAGGTAATAGAATAAAGAGTTTAACTAATGAATTGTACTTAATAGATTTGTGTAGTTTATATTCATATTGTTGATTACGTTGCATTGTACATCTTTAAAACTCAAAGTATTACTTCACATTCCATAACTAATAACTTGATGTTGATAAATGACAAAATTTCAACTACAATATAGTTGTTTAGAAAGTCAACATAAGCAGTGATGCAATTACTTCACATAGCATAAGTAATAAGTAGGAGCAGCTTCCAATTGCATTTTCTTGTCATGGCATTCCATGAGACCACTTTTTACTGAGGCATCTTTTTAAATAGTTCACCGCCTTGTCTATGCTATGGATGCTTGGAAGGAATATATGAAAGAATAATAGTAAACAATAGCATAGACAAGGCAATGAGTTGTTTGAAAAAATTCCTCAAAGAAATGCGGTCTCATGGTGATGGCCATCACCATGAGACCCAATTTCTTTGAGGAAATTTTTCAAATAGTTCACTGCCTTTTCTATGCTACCACATTTTCATACATGTCTACCAAAGCATTTTATCAAATAGTTCATTTCCTCACTATTATGGCTAAAAGCTTAAAAAATGTGCTTTCCAACAAACTATGGATGCTTGGAATTTTTTTATAAAAGCATAATAGTAAGCAATAGCATAGACAAGGTAGTTAGTAGTTTGAAAAAATGCCTCAAAGAAATGTGGTCTCATGGTGATGGAATGCCATTCCATCACCATGAGACCACATTTATTTGAGGCATTTCTTCAAACAACTCACCACCTTTTCTATGATACCATATTTTCCATACATGTGTACCAAATCATTTTATCAAACTACTCACTTCCTTGCTGCTATGGCTAAAAGCCTAAAATAGGTGTTTTCCAACAAACTCTGGATGCTTGGAAAAAATTCTATCAAAGAATAATATTAAGCAATAATACCACCATAGAGAAGGCAATAAACTGTCTAAAAAAATTCCTAAAAGAAATGTAGTCTTATGGTGATGGGATGCCATGGCGTGCATTTGTTTGTAATGGCATTCCATCACCACGAGACCCCATTTCTTTGAGGCATTTTTTCAAACAGTTCACTTTTCTATGCCACCACAATTATTATACATGTCTATGAAAGCATTTTATCAAATGGTTCAATGGCTTGCTACTATGGGTAAAATCCTAAAACATGTGCTTTCAAACAAGATATGGATAGGGAAAATAGTAAGCATGATAGTCAAAATATATAGTTTAATAAGTACTCAAATTTTTTTTCATTATCTCATACATTATAAGTCATGACGGATCACTATTATAGTTTTCTTGATTGAATAATTTGTTGCTTTATTTTCAGATGTTGCAAGCAAAGACACCTCTGAATGTTTAGATGGAAATCGACATCATTTTTTCATCTGCTATAGAATCCTTGATGGCTCTATAGGGGAGGTATGAGGAAAATTACTATATTTCAATTTACATTCGTTGTTATAGATGTTAGCTAGTGAAAAATTAAACCATCATTTATTCATAGTTTAATTTCTATTTGAATGGTTTATACAGGGCTTCAACATGCCTCAGCATGGGAATTCAAATATTTCCCTCATGGAGAGTGATCATCAGATGGCAGTAAGTGATTATTTTGTTAAATATTTCCTTTTTTAATATAATTTCTATATATTAATGTCTTTACTTCTTATTGTAATAGATAAGAATTCACCAAGAACTAAACACTGGGAGGAGTAGCAGGAGCATTCATCGAGCACAACATAAATGAGTGACAAACGTATCACCATTCGATCAACAAGAAAAGGGAAAGAGTTTATTTCGAGAGCTTGGAGAGTGATGACTTTTGATTCCAGAGCCCTTTGTTGTATGCCTATATGGCATTCTCATAAGCCTATATGGCTATTTTGTATCTAAATTTTATACTTATATCGACATATATTGATGTACATGCCTACATAGATATTTGGTTAATACAAATCTATATTATCAATGGTCTCCATATTTTCATTATAAATCCATGGTTCAATACATATGAGTTACGTGTATTCAAGTGTATTCTTTACAACTTACGTGTATACTTTGTGACTTATGTGTATTCCAATGTATACTTTGCGACTTACGTGTTTTCATGAGTATACCTTGTATTCATGCATATACTTTGTATTAATTTGTGTATACTATGTATTCATGTGTATACTTCAATGCTTACATGTTTTTGATTACTTTTGCTTCCCTTATTCACATGTACATGCTTGAATTATTCACGTGTATACTTATTAATTGGTTAGCCCTAGCATTGATCATTGTTGTCCTTCATGGTTTATCTTGAATATTAATTGATTAATTCTAAACAACTTTATCTAAAAGAAAAAAAACACATTTTCAATTGGTATTCCATGAAATGATTCATAAAAATATTTCAATATATTTAATCCTTTGATTGGAACAAATCAATTAAGTAAATGATACATAATCTTCACAACACTTGCAAAACATAATATTCATAGTAGATGAAGTAGTTAACTTCTTGACACATTATCATACAAACACTTATCTTGAATAGTCTTTAAACATTTTGACAACATAGTCCTCATAGTTTAGAATGAATTGTTATGTTCTTGATCCATCACCATATAAACACGTCGAAAGATTTATATGTCAACTTTTTGCAATATTATTTCTTATATAGGAAATGGAATTAGGATAAAGCAAGTTATAATTTATAATGCAAATAAGAAATGGACTCAATGGTGGAAACTTTATTTATCACACCAAATAATAAATGTATGTGATCTAGCATCACTTGTTTCTCTTAGACTCCAATTTTCAAGCATAGCAAATCATTTCAAATGAAAATGACAAAATACTTCACAACCAAAATTGTTAATTGAGGAAAAATAAAATGTTTCCAAGTTCCACCATTGTACACATTTACAATTGGTTGTCTATTGTTGTAAGGGAAAGGAGGATAATTGAAAAATGTCTTGTGCTTGTTAGAATTGAGGATGATTGATGCAATGAAAAGGAGGCCTTCAATCCACTTTCACCATACAAAGAACTTCCAACCACTTTTCTTCCCCCAAATCACTATCTTGGCTTGTTTTCAGTTTTTCACCTAGTCTCTCTAGTAGGTCAACAGACCTACCTTTCTTGACATAACTTTCAATTTTTCTAAACAATCTCTCCAAACCTCATTATTTTTAAGCACCCTTTAACAAATACTTGTAGACACCTAAAATTGGTCTGGAGAATTTAATTGATTGAATACGATTTATTTGATTAATTAATCTTAAATTCTTCTACTTAGTAAATAAATAGAAATATTTATTTATATTAAGTTCATTTATTAATTCTTCTATTTTCTTTTTTTAATTAAATAAACAAAATTAAAAACTTTGTTTTATTTAATTATTATCATTTTCATCATATTATTCCTCTCTTAATTAAATAAACAAAATTAAATACTTTCTTTTATTTAATTATTATCATTAATATTTCTTCTATACTTTATCTATTAATTCTATCTTAAATTAAATACACAGCTTTAATAATTTGTGTTATTTAATTACCTCATCACATTTCTTCTTAATTAAATAAAGATATTTTAAATCTTTTATTTAATTATCATTTTTTTCTTTTATTTTAATAAACAAACCCTATAGTTTGATTTATTAAATTAATTATTCCTCTATTTGCTAAATTTAAATAAATTTAATTTATATAAATTTATGCATAAATCTTTACACTATTCACTCACCAACAAAATTAGATTTTTAAAATCTAATTAATGCAACTTCCATTCACGGGAAGAGCTTCGAGGACAAACTTGCAGGAAGTCCTCTCAATCGTCTTCCATCAATCCTCCCTCTCTGCTTGCCTGGTGTTTTCATGGGGAGGAACAATCCTCCATGATCGGCTCCTTCTTATCATCCCATGCCTTTGGATTCTCTAGATGAAATCACAGCCCCTCATCCCATATCCCTGTGCAAATGTGCTGCCGTGAAAGCTATAAATACAACTCTTTGGCTACAGGAAATGGATCCGAATTTTATGTAATCTTACTCTGCAGGTTTTCAAAAGCATCCAGCATTCATCCAACATCTCCAACATTCAGCATTCAATCAAACATCAATCCAGCATCTCAATCATGACTGTTTACAGTAGTTTATTTCTCATGAATTTTACTGTAGAATCATCTTAGTTGCATTATAGAATCATAATAACTTAATTCTCATTCTCTAAGTGTCATTACAATAGTTTAATTAGCTTACAAATCTGAGAGCTAAGTAGGTTTGAGCAATCTTTAGAGTTAGAGAGCAATAAGATAGATTTCTGTAGATTTGTAGTTTAAATTCGTTTAAATTTCTTAATCTTAGATGCAATATCTTATTTAGAAGCGTAGATGCGTTGTTTAGATTGTTTTCCCCATTCTATCGCTTACAGATTGGCGCCCACCATGGGGCTCGACCCCCTATTTTTCTAAATTTTTGAAAATTGTGTCCTACAGGTATCGGCGTGAAAGTTTTTGCGGGATCGTGAGTTTTTGCAGCGCGCTAAGTTACTGTTTCAGCGTGCCAGGTTATTGTTACAGCGCGCCGGGTCACTGTTCCAGCGTGCCGGGTTTATACTTCAGCGCGCCGAGTCACTGTTTTAGCGCGCCACTTCATCATCTTCAAAATCATTTCTTTTTATCTGGATCTGACGCGTCCGCGGCCAGATTTTGTTTCTGTCTATTTTCTTGGCTAAAATTTACCAATCCTAGGATAGAAATGGTTAAAACTTATCAATCCTAGGATAGAAATGGGTAAAAATTGATCAATCCTAGGATAGAAACGTTATATTTATTTTGTGGTTTAAAATTGAACATCATGCTTATTATGGAGCAATATCTCCATATAGAGTAAATCACTTGTCTTTTGGGTTTTAAAAAGAACATCTTTGTTGTGATTGGGTGATAGGTTTATGCTCTCCCCTTAACTGGGTGCATCAGAATACCAGACTCACCATTACTTTATGCATTTTAAAGCTTTCTTAAAACCTTTAGACAGGCCTGTCGTAGTGGGAAAAAGTACTCACCCTACGGGAACGACCTGAGTGGGGACAGCCAAAAGCCATGGCATTCCAACCCACTGTAAAATTTATGTGAATTTGGGGAAACCCTCTTTCAACGGAAGTGCGCAGGATAACCATCCCCAAAATCTTTGTTTTAAAGATTGGGAGGTCTCTCGAGGGAGTTTATCCATTTGCCACTCTGAACGGAAACCTTATCTAAGAACCTAGAAATAGAAGCACGCCTGTCAGTTTCTAAAAATTGTAATACTCGGCGGTGCAGGGGCGGGGAAGAATCTACCCTCAAGCACTCACCATATAATTGCCAAGGACTATTTGCTCAGGGGATCCGGTATCCACTTCCGTCACTCTGAGTACGCACCTGGAAAAGACAAAAAAACGGGCACCCTCTAGGGGGTGACATGGCTGTGTGAGTCAACATAATTCCAAGCTGTGGGCCGTTCGAGTATATAACGATGACCTTTTGTCTCTAGGAGTGAGTCTGTCTGAAGTGTTTTATCTTGTTATCAAACCAGTGAGAATCAAGAAGAATCATTGATTCTTGAGAACATACACTATTTTGTTTAGATTCTAGGGTTTTTAAGGACAACCATTCTATTCTTGCTTGCTATGTTTTCTCTCATTTAATTCAGATAAGATCATCACAAGAAAATCTTCAAAATCAAAACATTTGTGGAATTCTCATGATTCGAGATTGGGTATCCACCAAGTTTGTCAAGAAATCTCTTGTCAAACGAATCAGAAAACCAAAGAAAACACTTGCATACAAACAACTTCTAAGAAAGCAACGATTTCTATATCAAAGCAGGAAAGTTCTACTCCAACATAGGACTTTTATTCATAGGTATCACGATTTCTCTAGAGGTTATACGGACAATTATGCTGTAGCTCCCTTAGATTCACAAGCATTTTATCAAAGAAGAGCTCTTAGGCAACACCACAATCACAGTCAAAGAATTCGTCCAGAATACATTCCACAACCAGCCATACAATACGATACCAGACCAAGTGAGTTTCATAGGATAAGATAGTTTCTGTCTTAGCACCTCATGGTTTTGTTTTAGCATGTCAAGTCTCTGTTCTAGCGCGTAGCTCCTCTGTTTTAGCATGCATAGTTTCTGTTTTAGCGCTTTCGGTCACTGTTCCAGTGCGTAACTCCTCTATTTCAGCACGTACAGTCCCTATTTTAGCACTTTCGGTCACTGTTCCAGCGCGTAGCTCCTATGTTTCAGTGCGTAGAGTCTCTGTTCCAGCACTTTTGGTTTCTGTTTTAGTGCGTATTATCTCTGTTCCAACGCGTCAAGTCTATGTTCCAGCGCGTAGCTCCTCTGTTTTAGCGTGCCATAAAGTCAGAAATACAGAGAGTTAATAGGACATTTTTTCAGTTTACCCATATCGATAACAAGGTTTTCATCAGTCCAGAACTTTTTTTCCATAGTCCAGAACACTTAGGTCACACAAAAGGAAAGCTTTACGCCAACACCTAGATCTTGAAACATCTAGCATAGTGTCATTATCACCAAATCTGAGATTTTCTGTCAAAATTTCCCTATCAAGGATTTTATCATCCTTCCATCACGAAACTAGATAAAACTAAATCAAACTTTAAATCAACAACCTTGACACTTATCTAATCAAAAATCCAAGATCAAAAGTCTAGAGTAAAATTTTAAACGTTTGTATGCCTATTTTCACACGAGCAGCATATCAAAAAGAACAACAAGAAAACAAAAAAATAGCAGCCATGGTTGAAGAAAACCCTTGGGGACGATATAGCAACACTGATCCTCTCACTAACTCACATGAGAAAGAAATAACTGCAGAGGAAATCGAAAAGGTTCAACAAGACCCTCATTTCCATAAATTTATGGAAAAGATGCTAGAGCAAGATATGGAAAAGTATCTTCTATTATTAGCTGACAAAGGTGCTAAGCTTCCTAAAGACTTTGATGTCAATCAACTCAAGGAAACAACCACACCTAACTCCACTAGTATAGAAAATCCAAATCAAATAGATGCTTTGACAAAACAAATCCAACAATTACAATTGCAGTTCCAAAATATCCAACAAGGGCCAACAAAAAGATATTCCTTACAAGACATTTTCCCTTATCCATTCGACTCAAGCATTAACATGATACCATTTCCAAGGTATTGTGAGTACCCAACATACAACAAATACAATGGGAGAACTGATCCATTTGATCACGTACGGGAATTTCGAGCCATGAGCATAGAATTCGCACACGAGGACTCTTACCTAGTACGACTATTTCCAAGAAGCTTAGGAAACACTTGCATGGAGTGGTTTTCTAAATTGGAACCTGGGATTCAATCCTTTGAAGAACTAATCAATAGGTTCATAACACACTTCTCATTCAACATCCAACATGGGGTAACCTTAAAAGAACTCTACAACACCAAACAAGCAAAGGGTGAAAAGTTTCTTTCCTTTCTCCAACGATGGAGAAGGCTATTTGCTAAATACCCTAGAACTATTCCTAAAGAGGAGAAGATAGAGATGTTCATTGATAACTTAGTGGATGACATGAATTACAGATTAGACTTACAATGTCCATCTACATTTGAACAAGTTATCGAAAAGGGGCTCAAAATCGAAGAGGCTCTCATCAAAAGAGGAACAATCAAACACTTCATTGAAGGTTCAAGCAATAACAATTCCTCTAACAACAACAATGAAAAGCCAATATTTTGGCAAAAGAACAAGAATAATGATACCATGATCGATACACACGCACCTAAACCAGTATTCACCTTGACACCAACCACTACAAACAAACAAAACAATGGTTTTAATTTCAAACAAAGTAGTGATCAAGGAAATACTCAAAACAGTGGAGAAACAAAAACCCAATCATTCCAACGACCCTCCAATAAATGAAAATTCACACCGTTAGGGCAATCATTGGAATCAGTCCTCAAAGAACTTTTAGATGAAAAACTCATTCAAGTACAAGAGGCTAGAAATTGGGACCCTTAAGTCAAACCATCATGGTGGAATGACTTACATTACTATCACTACCATCAAAATAAAGGCCACATGACTGAAAATTGTTGGCAATTAAAACATGTGGTACAAGACCTCATAGATCAAAAGAAAGTATTTGTAGAGGAACACCAAACAAACAAAGATCATACAATGTTCAAAAATCCTCTACCCAATTATCAAAAGGGAGAATCCTCTTCTGCAAACACCAAAGGCAAGAATGTTGGTTATGTTTATGACACAACAATCCTTTGTTTTTCTGCCACCAAGGACGATGAGGAGTTATGCAATCAAATCAATTGGAACAATGACATTACATCTTTTAATTTGGTACAACATATGGACAAATCTGAAAACCAAATTAACGTCATCACACTCAAAGGGAAACTAGATTACCAACCAATAAATGCCACAACAAGGGCACAATCCAAAGTTATATTGAAAGAAGCATCAATATCATCCCCATTTGTGGATCCTCCCTCTAATCAATATAATCTCATCGATCAATTACAGAAAATACCGGCACAAATATCCATCTTGGAACTTTAAAAAATTTCCCCATCACACAAAGAGGTTCTTGAACAAGCTCTTGTATCAACCACGGTACCTAACAATTTGGATGTGTGACAGTTCCAAGCTATGGTGGGACATCTATCTGCACCTCATTGCCTTTCATTTTCCGAACATGATGATGTGTCACTCACCCATCCACATAATTCCGCTCTTCACATTGAAGTCCTCATCCATAAACACCATGTAAAGCATGTCCTGATAGATGGAGGGGCTGGTTTAAATATTTGTACCTTAAAGTTGATTCGTGCACTAGGATACTCAGATGAAGCCATTGATACAAGAAGAAAAATCACAATCAAAGCATATGATGAGGAAGAAAGATCCTCTAAAGGATTGATCATATTACCCATTCAAGTGGGACCTATTGTCCAAAAGGTGGTTTGCCAAGTCTTAGATAGGGAACTGACATACAACATACTATTGGGATGCCCTTGGATTCATGATATGCAAGCAGTACCTTCCACCTATCATCAATGCCTAAAATTTCCTGTCAATGGACAGGAGGTAACAATCACAGCAGACTATAATGACACCCAAGCTTGTCATGCATTGAAGACATCTCAGGATACATTCATACCTCACAATAGAGAAGTCAGCACATCAGATGGTGAGCAATAGCAAAACTTCATATCAAAGTGGCTTCCAAAACAACAAAAATCACAAGAGATAAGGGTGGCACAATCTAACCCTTCAAATGTCGAAGAACAATTGGCTCCACTCTCACATCGATTCACTAAGGAATTGCAAATAAGTGATGAAGGAATAAGTGAATATGGTGTTGGACACTCATTTCATATATCACAAATGTTACCCTCCTTACAAATGTATGGACATCCATCTACAAACACCCACAATTTAGAACAATCTACAACAGCATTAGATGGCAAATTTGTAAAAGCTGGAAGCTTAGATGAAGAATCAGAAGACAAGGCCATACTAAATTGGCTTTATAAAGATGAGGAAGCTTCCACTTCCACAAGTAACATCATAGAGACAAATCAATATGGAAAAGAAAAAACTATTCTGGAGAAGATGGGATATTCAGGATAGGGACCTCTTGGATTAAGGAAACAAGGCATAGCAGAACCAATCCAGCCTCTTGCGCTCCAACATAAGGATAAAACGGGACTAGGATATGCAGAAGAACAAGGATCTCTTGATCAAGTGAAACAAAGTGTAACGGAACCAATCCAAGTCCTCGTAATTCAGCAAAATGGCAGAGCTGGGCTAGGATACACAGAAAAAGCAAGAGCCGAAATCACCAATAAAACTATGGAGCGTATTCTTCAAATAAGAGATAACTCTGAAATAGATTCAAATGAGTATGAGTGGGACAACTTATCAGATGTTTCCTATGAAGATATTCAGATTGACATTATCAAAAAGTATACCCCCAAACTCGAGGAGGGTCAAAGCTCAAGCTTTAATCCTATTGTCTTTGAAACACAAAATTTTGATGACTCAAGTGAAGATGAACAGACATCGATTGAGATAAATGATGTGGAAGAAAATACCTTTGTAGGCCTCGACATAACCACTAACAATCTAGACGACATTTCTGTTTGAGCTTTCACAATCGCTGACCTCAACCCATCTAATGATTCATTGCCTTTACTGCATCTCAAGCTTATCGAATGGGAACCCCAACACCCTATTGATCTCCCTGTTTTTGACAATGATTCCACCATTATCAACTACCTTTGCTGTGAGGAATCCGATACTTGTTCTACCAATACTTCTTTTAACAATGCTTTTAGGCAGGAGGATGCCAAGCCTTCCAGTTGCAAAAATATGAAAATCAATAATGGATCTAATGGTGAAAACCATTCTATGGCAGTATTAGATCCTAAAATAGTAAAAACAAAGAACGCATCCAATGGTGAAAACCTCATTGAGGCACCAAAGGATGGAAGGTTTGACATCCTCCCACAACATTACCATGAAAGATCATCAGTGTTGATAGAACCCACACAATCTATTAATATTGGCACAACAGAGACAGCAAGAATAGTACACCTGGCGGCATCCATGACAGATATAGAAAAGCCAGATTTTATCAAATTCTTTGAAGAACGATGCATCAATTTTGCTTGGTCATACTCTAACATGCCAGGCTTAGACACAAATCTCATTATGCATCACTTATCCTTACCAGCTGGCACTAAACCAGTAAAACAAAAGCTGAGAAAAATGCATCCACATGTTGCATTATTAGTCAAAAATGATTTGAAGAAACTACTAGATGCTGGGTTTATCAGATCTATTGATTATGTAGAATGGATATCCAACATTGTACCTATTTCAAAGCCAGATAACACCATTAGAATATGTATAGATTTCTGGGACTTAAATAAAGCATGTCCAAAGGATGATTTTCCTTTGCCAAACATAGACATGATTGTAGATCTAACAGCTAGCTATCAAATGTTATCACTAATGGATAGGTTTTTCAGGATACAATCAAATCAAGATAGCTCCTGAAGACCAAGAAAATACAACATTTACATGTCCATGGGGCACCTTTTGCTGGAACGTCATGCCTTTTTGGTTAAAGAATGCAGGAGCTACATACCAGCAAGCTATGACAACAATCTTCCACGACATGATGCACACCTTCATGGAGGACTATGTGGACGATATCTTAGCCAAATCTTACACCAGAGAAGGACATCTAGAGATACTAGCCAAAATATTTGACAGGTTGGAAAAATTCAAAGTCAGATTGAATCCTAAGAAATGTGCCTTTGGAGTAACATCAGTAAAACTCCTGGGATACATAGTTTCTACAAAAGGCATTGAAGTAGATCCAGCAAAAGTTAAAGCCATTATGGAAATGCCACCTCCTAAGAATATCAGTACATTAAGGTCTCTACAAGGCCGACTACAGTCCATCAGAAGATTCATCTCTCAATTAGCAGATCGGTGTCATCCATTCAACCATCTTTTGCATAAAAATGTGTCTTTTAAATGGGATGAACAGTGTGAGAATACTTTCAACCAAATCAAGCATTATTTGATGACACCACCAATCTTGGTACCACCTAGTGAAGACAAGCCATTGTTGCTATATATCGCAACAATAGATATTTCTTTAGGAGCCTTGCTAGCACAAGAGGATAAAGAAGGAAAGGAACAGGCTATATACTATATCAGCAGGACACTCAATGGACATGAAGTAAACTACACCTTCATTGAAAAATCATGCTTAGCAATAGTATTTGCAACACAAAAATTATGACACTATATGCTCACTCACACTGTCAAGCTCGTTGCAAAAATTGATCCTTTCAAGTATTTACTGAGCAAAGCAGCTTTAACAGGAAGGTTGGCAAAGTGGGTCATGCTCCTCAGTGAGTTTGACATTCAGTATGTCGAAAGGCGAGCTATCAAAGGACAAGTCATTGC
Source organism: Sequoia sempervirens (assembly GCA_007258455.2). Taxonomy (NCBI): domain Eukaryota; kingdom Viridiplantae; phylum Streptophyta; class Pinopsida; order Cupressales; family Cupressaceae; genus Sequoia; species Sequoia sempervirens. The sequence continues at coordinate 36,800 of VDFB02152238.1, forward strand.
CGACCAATTAGCAGAAGCTCCATTATCAGACGGTCATCCTATGACCATGGAATTTCCTGATGCAGATATCCTCAACATTACAACACAGCCGTGGCAACTCTACTTCGATGGATCCTACACACAACATGGATCAGGGGCAGGAATTTTATTTGTCACACCTCTTGGGCACACCATTCCACGATCTTACAGGCTTACCTTCCGTTTCACTAACAATGTGGCTGAATATGAAGCTTTGATCCTTGGAATTAAAATGGCTATTGACTGGAAAATCACAGAACTATAGGTATATGGAGACTCCCAGTTAATCATCTATCAAGTCAACAATGATTACCAAACTAAGGATGACACACTGATTTTATACAAGAGGCTGGTAGATGACCTAAGAAAATACTTCATAGAAATCAAATTTGAGCAGATACCAAGATCAGAGAACAAAGCAGCAGATGCCATGGCCACAATAGCATCTCTTCTACAAATGCCTGAAACACAAGATCGTTATCGATTTATTGTAGAACAAGTATCAAATCCTACATACGCAAATCCCAAATCCCAAACCATAAGCCTTTTGGATAGTGCCCAATCTTCCATTTATGGAGACATTTATACTTATCTAAAAGATAATATCTTACCGCTAGATCTTTCTCGCAACCAAAAGCGCAACTTCATACGCCAATCCGCCAAACATACCATTATTGCCGACACCCTTTACCGTCGAGGCCTAGATGGTACTCTTTTACGTTGTTTAGAACATAACGAATCTGCTTCAGCTTTACATGAGGTCCATGAGGGAATTTGTGGTACACATTCAAGTGGATTATCCTTATCCAAGAAACTCCTTCGTTTGGGGTATTACTGGCCACACATGGAACAAGAATCTTATCAGTTTGTCAAAAGATGTCCAAAGTGCCAGATCCAGGGCAATCTTATACATGCACCGGCACAGGAGCTACATCCATTTGCAACTACATGGCCTTTCTGTCAGTGGGGATTAGACCTGGTAGGGAAAATTAACCCATCTTCATCTAATGGACACAAGTTCATTATCATAGCAATGAAGTATTTTACAAAATGGGTGGAGGCAGTTCCCTTAACCACAATCACTGGGAAGCAAATATCATCTTTCATACTTAATTATCTCATTTGTAGATATGGGATACCCCAGTCAATCATCACAGATAATGGCAGGCCTTTCAAGAACCAGGACGTTCAATAACTATGTGAAAAGTTTCACATCCAACATCACTTTTCAACCCCGTATTACCCTCAAGGTAATGGACAGGCAGAAGCTTCCAACGAAACAATCCTAAAGATTCTCAAAAAGACTGTGAATGAGGTAGGGCGTGATTGGCACATTCAGCTTAACCCTACTCTTTGGGCTTACAGGACTAGCATCAGAACACCAACATGAGCTACACCATATTCTCTTGTCTATGGATCAGAAGCAATATTACCTATTGAGGTAGAAATTCCATCCCTTCGAGTTTCACTAAAGGGACTCATTTCAGATGAAGATTATAGGATCTCTAGACTCCAAGAATTAGAGCTACTTGATGAACATCGACAACAAGCTATCAATCATTTGACAACCTATCAACAAAGGATGTCTAGGAACTATAATCAGAGGGTTAAGCCTAGAGTCTTCCAGATCGGAGACTTGGTCCTACGGGAAAACCCTAGAAATCAAGCAGACAGAGAAAAGAAGGGAAAGTTTGAACCTAACTAGATAGGACCTTATGTCATCATATCATTCTATGGATCAAGAGCATACCAGCTATCTACACCAGAAGGAGACATGTTGGAGGAGCCCATGAACAACATTCATCTCAGGCATTCTACACTTGAGGATATCTAGTGCACGGTCAATAAAGTTGTCTTGATGAAAACCTGGCAAACAGGCGTCATGATAACAGAAAAGAGAGAAAAACAAAATATATATATATATATAAATAAAAATACAAAAGAAAAGGAAAGAGGACACAATAAAAACAAGTGATGAAAACCTGGCAAACAGGCGTTACTTGTGATTTTCACCAAACTCCTCTATCTATTTGGTACAGTGTTGTTACGATTGTTTCCTTTCATATCATTTCCATCTATCATTTGGGATAATCATTATCACTATCCATATCATAGCAGAGATACCATGTTTTACCCTGGCTTGGGGGCAACATCCTCGTGTTATCTGGTACAAATAGACTTTCAGCTTACGCAGAAAGAGAATCAAACATAACAACATCAAGTGAAAATACATCAAAATCCAAAAACATCAGAAAATACATCAAAATCCAAAAACATCAGAAAATCAAAATCCAAAAACATTAGAAAATCAAAATCCAAAAACATCAGAAAATACATCGAAATCCAAAAACATCAGAAAATACATCTAAATCCAAAAACATCATAAAATCAAAAACACAAAAATAGAGTCTACATCAGACAAAAGCAGAGTCTGTGCCAGTCGAACTATGTGATCTCTGCGTGTATAACGTAGGCAAGACTAATCTTTGATTAGTCCCCGAGACCCCTAGGATAGGTCTTTTAGGTCACATCATTTGGTCAAACATCTAGGAATATCATGCACACATCAGCACACACATCCCAAACACTGATGGTCTAATCTAAATAATGATTTGAAAATACATTAAGTAGAATTTGAATTGTTGTGCTTTTCATTTTATCATTTGCTTATCATTTCTTTGGAGCTACTCGATGATGTATTGAACTAGAGAAGTAAGGAAGAAGAATGATACCTTTTCTTTGTTTGTTGTTTGTGAGTTAGTCATTATTATTTTGTGAATTGTAGCAGGAAGTGCTCTACCAAGTATCATGGATGACATTCCAATTCACTTAAGAAAATGATTAATTCTTGTTTGTTTACGCAAGAAATGCTCAGGTCATCATTGGTCTATCTTATACCATGATGCTTGTGTTCGCTTGCAATATCAAAAATCATGAAAGAAATACTCGGGTCATCATTGGTCTATCTCATATCATTGATTCTTGTATTCACTTTCAACATTTTTAAATAAAGCTCAGTGATGATACAAAGTAGAATAAAATGATTATTGAAATGACACTTAGGTTTGCATTGATAAAATGGGCATTTGCATGGTTAACATAGATTGCATTCATAATAATACATCTGCAGAGTACTGGTGGCACAAGTTACAATGGATCATTCACAAACGATGTTATTTTTTCTTATTAAAGATTGAGTACACTTAACACATGCAATTTTCATAACGGCATGCATATAAGATCATTTCTTTATCTCATCATAAAATTCACAATAAACATCTCATTTCGTGACATTATATGCACGTTATGTTACATCATTCAATTCCATTTCATTAGATACATCATACATCCATACATCATTTCATTTACATCATTCATATATCATTCCATTTACATCTCATTAAACATCATTCATTCATTTAACACATATCACATATTCATTTATCACATTTCATTTACATTTCATCTCATTAATATGCAATTACATTTTCATCATACATCATTTACATTTACATCATCATATTCTCATCATTACATTTTCATCATACATCATTGCATTCCATCTCATATATCATACACCATTTACATTTCATTACATCATTCATTTACAAATACATCACATTTCATATATATCATTCCATTTCATTCAAACGTCATTCATTCATTTTTACATTTCATACTATACTTCATTTCATTTTTATCTCATTCATACATCATTCATTTACATCACATTTTTTTATCATACATGGAATCTCATTATGAAAAGAAATACAACATCAATATCATATCACATCATCATTAATGCATCCATACAAGCTATGTAAAATCAATCATCATAAAAAAAAATGCATCCATCACATCAATCATGTAGAATACATCATCCATCACATCAATCATATAGAACATATCATAAGATCAATGCATCCATCACGTAAATCATGTAAAAACATATCATAGATCAATCGAACCGCTGCACATATATATCTCATCAAGTGTCAAGTATACAATGAAGTCTGAAAATGATGGAAATAACATCATGTCAAAAATAGCTGATATCAAGTAGTACTCCCACCAGAAGGAGCAGGTCTCGCACCAGTATCAGTACCACCACCAGATGTCCCAGGATCTCTCGGACCTCTTAGAAGCGGCTGTGTCACACCTCTGCTCACTGTCCTCGAACAAGTCCTCTCTGAACAAGACTGAGCATAACTGACTCTTTGCTCTGGGGGGCAAAGCTCATGGTAGTGGTTCCTGTAAAACTCAATCTAGGCACCTGCCTGCATGGCCTCTCGCATGTAATCTGCCACAGATGTCCCATCTGCCACTCTCTGCAATCTCTCTGCAGTAGCCTGTGCTGTCTCTGCTGTCTATCTAATAATGTCTCGCTCAGCAGTCAAGGTTGTGATCTGTGCCTCGGCAGTGGTCAACTATGCTCGTACACCTGTCAACTGAGCCTGTGCGGTCACTGCTACCTATAGAGCCTCATCTCTCTCACCAATCAGAGATGTAATCTGAGTCTGAGTAGTGGCTAGCTGTGCCTGGATCTGAGCCTGTGTCTATGCTAGCTGTCCCTGTAAGGTCTGAACCTGCACCTGTAGACCTGCAACCTCTGATGGATCTGACAATGAAGAAGCAATAGCCTGCCTCTTACGAGGCACACTGGAAGATGGCTCTGAGGTACCTACTACACTCGGCCTCCTCCCATCTCTGCCATCATCATCACTGCTACCATCACTGCTATCCTCGCTGCTATCAGAACTCTCATCACTGTCAGTCTCCGAGCTGCTCTCCACATCCACATCCACATCTACATCCTCCTCTCTCCCCCGTCACTGACCAACTTGAACACCCCCTGCTGGTGCTGCTGCTGGTACTGCTGGTGCTGGTGCTGGTGCTGTCGCTGGTGCTGGTACTGGCTCATCCAGAATGGTGATACGTGGAGGAGGGTGCAGAGCCAGATACTCTCCGTACTCGGGAGTAATAGGCGCCTCGACAATGTCTCATCGGACATCCCATGCTGATGGCTGTAAAGCACGGTAACCCGCAACAAGTGCCCCATAAGGCAAACTGGGACCCCAATCACTGACATCTATCTGTCGCCGTCCGTAATGAGCCACTCCCTGTGGCATACACTGCACAATCCCATACTGTCTGTACACACGACGAAATAGAAATCGCTCCAAGACCCTGGGGCTCTTCCCGATCAAATACATCGAATTGGACAAGAATCCCAACTCAATATCATCATCGTCCCAGTCATCATAGTCTAAGTACGGATGCCAGGTCACTGCCTCTACATCATCAATAATCCGCCTCCAATACTCAAGCTTACCCATCATATGCTGGGTAGCCCTGCCTCTATATCAAAACACATAAGGCCTCGTCGCTGGTCTGGCTAACATTGGCACAGGATGCGTAACAGCAATATGCTCCCATTCCCATACCTAGAGAAGGGTAGCCCCTGCCGATAAACTACTACCGCTGAGATACACAATCCAATGCAAATCATGATATAACTGGGCCAGCATGCACATGCCCCAAGCATATCTCTTCCTATGGACAACCAGACCCTCTAACACCCGACCCCATCCAAGAGATAGACCCTTTGACCTCTTATCAGGACAAAGGAATCCACCAATAAAGCCGGCCAAAACTAAAGCGGAGCATATGACTCATACATATCTATCCATGGAATCCACTCTCCTGCAACGTGGGGATCCTGAAAGACTCTCTGCATAGCCTCTACCCCACCAACCTCCTCTGAATCATGTACCACAATCTCTCCAACGAAAGGAATACGAAGAATATGCCATACATCCTCCGGCGTCACAGTCATCTCGCCAGTAGGTAAGTGAAAGGTGTTGTGGTCACTATGCCACCGCTCTGCTAAAGCTGTCAACAGACCCCTATTAAGTCTAATATGGGGCATATCCAATAATGTCACTAAGCCACAATCCATAATATGTTGTCTCTCTCTGGCGTAAGTCGTGATATCATATCAAAAGGCCAGGGGAACTGCTCTCGCACCTGGATAACATCTAAATGCTCCTGTTATCATACAAATAAGACATTTTAATCAAAATATCAAAAGATCATCAAATTTTCAAAAATTGTGCTTTTACCTATCAACCTAGCAAATTATCAAGGAACCCTCATCTATCAATCAGGTTCAATCCTTTGGAAAGGTTAATTATTCCTCACCTATCATGAGGGTAATTATTATCAATCAATAGATCTCGCTCATCATGAGATCATTTCCCATATATTTTAGTCGAGATCAAACTAAAATAGATGGAATCAAAAACAAATCGACGAAAACCAAAGTGCGCAATTTTTCATCAATCTCTACCTAAAAACACTAAAATGTCTGGCACGCTACAAAATCCTCTGTACGTGCTACAAAAACATCCCAATGCGCTAAAAAGGCTGGCGCGCTATAAAATCCTACGGACGCGCTGCAAATTTGACCCTCTGTGCTAAAACTTCTGGCGCACTACAAAACTTACCGGATGCACTACACAATTGACCTAACGCGCTAAAACTATGGTGCGCTACAACAGAGCACAGACGCGCTAAACCATGTTCACCGCGCGCTAAAACACTAAAACACGTGCAAAAACACATTAAAAATATGGGCACAAATTACGAGGATGAGTTGGGGTACATACCGAAGGTCCATAGTCAGTCGGACGCTGGTGACGGCGCACACACTCGAGTCGGTGGGTGTGGTATGGGATCGGCATCCTGCAACTCCACTCTGAGGGTCTTTATCACAAGATTGTAAAAGTCAAATGCACAAATGACTTTTGAGAATGACCTTTTGAGTATTTATAGGCTATTTTTGAGGGATTTTTATGGGATTTATTTATTTTTCCTTCTGAGAAATTAATTCTTATCAATCACGGGGCCGTTTTTAACAATTTTGTCGGGAGATAAATTGTTTCTTCACCAATTCATCATCAAATCATCATAAAAAAAATTCATCAATTTATCTCCCGAGGGGGCATATATCACTATCATTTCGAAATTCAACATCTGGGGCAAGTCTGGGGCATGCTTTAAAACCTTTCGTCAATACTGGCAGCTGAAGCAAAATCATTCTTTGAAGCAATGCGTAAACACATCACTTCAAAGAGGGGCAAAATGTAGACACCTAAAATTGGTCTGGAGAATTTAATTAATTGAATACGATTTATTTGATTAATTAATCTTAAATTCTTCTACTTAGTAAATAAATATAAATATTTATTTATATTAAGTTCATTTATTAATTCTTCTATTTTCTTTCTTAATTAAATAAACAAAATTAAATACTTTGTTTTATTTAATTATTATCATTAATATTTCTTCTATACTTTATCTATTAATTCTATCTTAAATTAAATACACAGCTTCAATAATTTATGTTATTTAATTACCTCATCACATTTCTTCTTAATTAAATAAAGATATTTTAAATCTTTTATTTAATTATCATTTTTTTTCTTTTATTTTAATAAACAAACCCTATAGTTTGATTTATTAAATTAATTATTCCTCTATTTGCTAAATTTAAATAAATTTAATTTATATAAATTTATGCATAAATCTTTACACTATTCACTCACCAACAAAATTAGATTTTTAAAATCTAATTAATGCAACTTCCATTCACGGGAAGAGCTTCGGGGACTAACTTGCAGGAAGTCCTCTCAATCATCTTCCATCAATCCTCCCTCTCTTCTTGCCTAATGTTTTCATGGGGAGGAACAATCCTCCATGATCAGCTCCTTCTTATCATCCCATACCTTTGGATTCTCCAGATGAAATCACAGCCCCTCATCCCGTATCCCTGTGCAAATGTGTTGCCGTGAAAGCTATAAATACAGCTCTTTGGCTACAGGAAATGGATCTGAATTTTATGTAATCTTACTCTGCAGGTTTTCAAAAGCATCCAGCATTCATCCAACATCTCCAGCATTCAGCATTCAATCAAACATCAATCCAGCATCTCAATCATGACTGTTTACAGTAGTTTATTTCTCATGAATTTTATTGTAGAATCATCTTAGTTGCATTATAGAATCATAATAACTTAATTCTCATTCTCTAAGTGTCATTACAATAGTTTAATTAGCTTACAAATCTGAGAGCTAAGTAGGTTTGAGCAATCTTTAGAGTTAGAGAGCAATAAGATAGATTTCTATAGATTTGTAGTTTAAATTCATTTAAATTTCTTAATCTTAGATGCAATATCTTATTTAGAAGCGTAGATGCATTGTTTAGGTTGTTTTCCCCATTCTACCACTTACAATACTTTCACATGCCTCAAAATCCCATGAGACTCTTTTGAAACAAAACCCTCAACCTAGTGCTTCAATGTTGCCCTAGACCCCCAAATAGGTTTACTGAATAAAGAAACACCCTTTCAATCACTCTTCCAATTGAAAAGAACCATTGGGAAGTATTTAACAGTCTACAAATCCACAAAATCCATAATTTTTAGGGCGTGATTGGCCCTCTAACCCCACTATCCTCTAAATCCTCACTTTTTCTCAAATTTCACTAGGTTTTATTGAAAACCCCATATCTAGACCTCATACAACCTCAAAACCTATTCCAAATCTCTTCATTCTTCCTGCAAAAACTTAATTAACCACAAAATTATGCTGCCCCCTAACTTTACCCTCTTTTACTCCCTCCAACCTCTCTTTTTCATTCAAAACCCCTTTTTTCCCAACTAGGGAATCATGCCATATCATACTTTTGACCTCCCTTTTCCTTGTAGACCTTTTGAACACAAAAAAATCCACAACCTCACCCTATTTCCAGCCTATTCTAACTTATTCTCAATCAATTTCTTCTTTTCACCTTTTCTAGCCTTGCTTTTAAGGCCTAAATTTTGAATTTTCAACAGGAGCAGCGTTAGTAATCTCTTCCAATGCCTTTACCAATGTTATTTTTTTATTCCTACTCCCTTTCCTACTTACATCAGGCCCATTCCACTGAGACAACCTAAAAAATAGGTGGAATGGCCTATTTCAACATATTACACTCAAACCCTTATATGAGCAAGTTCAGACAAGTTTCAGAAATCTACTTCTAAGTTGCTTGGAACTTAATAGAATTCCACAATAATGGATTCAAATCAAATCTAAAACCATTATAAAATAGATTCAAATAATCTTGGAGAAAAATCTTGCTATATGGACCCGTACATAGGCTGGAAATGAAGAAAATGCACATAAATTAACAAAGAAACAAAGATATTTGATTGATATTCTCCTTCAAAATATTCAAAAACTACTAACTTCAAGTTTCCAACATATATAAACCTCAACCAACTCCTTAGAACTCCTAAAACTACCTTTCGACTACCCATGACCGTTGGGCTTCCACATGAGAGCAATTTTTACATTTTTGCTTGACAACATTTTTGACAATTTTGTAATTTTTACATAATTGACTCAAATGACCCCACACTAACTCAAAACTAAAAGAAACATTAAAAAATGGCCTATCATGGCCTTATTTGAAATTATCATGACTAAAACTATTGAACTAGACCTACTTCATCAAATGGAGGAACAAGGTGCTCTGCACCAATGATCATACATTTTTTGTGTGGAAAACTTAGACTTCTCAACCGTCATGTGTATGTTTCTCTTTTTTATTGTTTTGCATGCCATCATAAGGGATCAAGCTGATTAAGCGTAGATCAAAGAAATTATGTGTGTTTGGGTGCAAAAGAGGACAATGCCTAGCGTAAACGTATGTATCAGGACACGTTGGAGCAATTTGTTCAGTCACACTAATTCCAAAATGAAATTTGCACCACTTTGCAACTTTATGTTGTTTGCATTTGATAAATTTTCCATCAAGTGAAAATTGGACACCACAGGAAAATGACTCTGAGATAACAAAAAATGAGAGAGGTTATTATAGAGGGGCCCAACGCGATCCCGTAGGCTTAGACAAAAAGTTTGTAAGCATCACAATTTCTGAGTAATAGCTCATCAAAAATTGTTTCCCTTTTCCACTTTGGACCCTTAAGGGATCGAGCTAGTTGAACGTAGCTCGACATGATTCTGCATGTTTGGGTGTGAAAGAAGACCATTCATAGCGTAAAAATACCCATCCGGATGTGTTGGAACAATTTGTTTGGTCACACAAGTTGCAGAATGAAAGTTGCACCACTTTACAACTTTCAACTACTTGCATTTGACAACTTTTTCCCCATGTGAAAATTCACTACCACGGGAAAATTCCTTTGAGATAGAAAAAACTAAGAGAGGTTATTGTAGAGGGGCCCAACATGATCCTATAAGATCAAACAAAAAATTTCTAAGTGTCATGGTATCTGAGTAACAACATGCTCAAGTTTGTAGCTATTTTGCACTTTGGACTCTTAAGGGATTGATTCGGTTGAACATAGCTCAGAGTGATTCTATGTGTTTGGGTGTGAAAGATGACCATGCCTAGCGTAAACATACTTATTTCGATGCATTCAAATTTTTTATTTGGTCACATGAGTTGCAAAAAAAAATTTGCACCACTTTGCAACTTTGTATTGCTTGCATTTGACACTCTTTCCATCAAGTGAAAATTCGCCACCATGGGAAAACCACTCCAAGATAATAAAAACTGAGAGAGGTTATTGTAAAGGGGTCCAATGCAATCCTATAGGATCAAAAAATAAGTTTCTAAGCATCAAGGTATCCGAGTAATATGTTGAAGTTGTTAGCCATTTTGCACTTTGGACTCTTAAGGGATCGATTCGATTGAATGTAGCTCAAAGCGATTTTGCATGTTTGGGTGCAAAAGAGGACCATGCCTAACATAAAAATACATATTCAGATGGGTTGGAACAATCCATTTGGACACACAAGTTGTAAAATGAAAGTTGCATCACTTTGCAACTTTCAACTACTTACATTTGACACCTTTTTCCCTAAGTGAAAATTCGCCACCATGGGAAAATTTCTTCAAGATAGAAAAAATCAAGAGAGGTTATTATAAAGGGGACCAATGCAATCCTATAGGATTAGATGAGAAGTTTCTAAGCATCACAATATCCGAGTAACAACATGCTGAAGTTTATAGCCATTTTGCACTTTGGACTCTTGAGGGATCATTCTAGTTGAACGTAGCTCAGAATGATTCCACGTGTTTGGGTGTGAAAGAGGACCATGCCTAGTATAAAAATACCTATTCAGATGTGTTGGAATAGTCCATTTGGTCACACAAGTTGCAGAAAAAAAGTTGCACCACTTTGCAACTTTCAACTACTTGCATTTGACAACTTTTTCCCCAAGTGAAAATTCGCCACCATAGGAAAATTCCTCTGACATAGAAAAAAATGAGAGAGGTTATTATAGAGGGGCCCAACATGATCCCATACAATTAGACAAGAAGTTTCTAAGTGTTATGATAACTGAGTAACAACATGCTGAAGTTTGTAGCCATTTTACACTTTAGACTCTTAAGGGATCGATCTAATTGAACGTAGCTTGGAACGATTCTGCATGTTTGGGTGTGAAAGAGAACCATTCCTAGTGTAAAAATACATATTCAGAAATTTTGGAATAGTCCATTTAGTCACATGAGTTGCAGAACGAAAGTTGCACCGCTTTGCAACTTTCAACTACTTACATTTGACAACTTTTTTCCCAAGTGAAACTTCACCACCACGGGAAAATTTCTCCAAGATAGAAAAAATAGAGAGAGGTTATTGTAGAGGAGCCCAATTCAATCCCATAAGATCATACAAGAAGTTTCTAATCCTAATGGTATTCGAGTAACATCATGCTGAATTTTGCAACCATTTTGCACTTTGGATTCTTAAGGGATCAATCTAGTTAAATGCATCTTGGAGTGATTTTGTGTGTTTGGGTGCGAAAGAGGAGCATGTATAGTGTAAAAATACATATTAAAATGTGTTGGAACAATTTTTTTGGTCACACGAGTTGCAGAACAAAAGTTGCACCACTTTGCAACTTTGCACTGCTTGCATTTAACACTTTTTCCATCAAGTGAAAAATGGACACCACGGGAAAACCACTATGAGATAACAAAAACTAAGAGAGTTTATTGTAGAGGGGCCCAACATGATCTCGTAGGCTCAGACAAAGATTTGGTAAGCACCACGGTTTCTGAGTAATACCCCATCAATGATTGTTTCCCTTTTGTACTTTGGACCCTCGAGGGATCGAGTCGGTTGAACATAGCTTAGAGAAATTACACATATTTGGGTGTGAAAGAGGACCATGTCTAGCATAAATTTACCATGTACTTAGAACAAGATCAATAAAATTCATTGTTTCCTTGCAATTTTCTATATTTTTACTAGAAATATGATGTTTACTTCAACTATACGGTTTTGTACAGGGTGATTGTTCTCTCTTTTGGATGGAATTTAGTGGGAAGCAAACTTAACTCCATTTTAGTTTTTGTTTGGTTCGATTTCAAGTGATTTTGTGTATTTTAGAAGCCAATTACTGAGGGTTGATATGTATACCATGTTTTAAGGGTTTTGAGTGCATTCAAATGTCATATTAAGCCTTCCACCCATTGTGTGCTTTTCTAATTCAGTGGAAAGGCTTAGTTATGGTTATAAAACATGTGTGAAATTTTTTTTGTGCAAGTGAGGCGAATAGAGGGTTTTTAGGTGATGCCCTAGATGTCAAATGGTGCATTTTTTAGTGGAAAATGGTGGTTTAGTGCTAGGGTTTGAAGAAATATTTGGGGGCAGCAATATCTCTTAAAATTTTAAGCTTTTACAAAACTTTTTGAAGTTATTTCAAGCTTTGGTTGGTCATGGGAAGGTTTGCAGTATGGGTTTTCAATAAACCCTTGCTTAGCTTGTGAAAGAAGAGGGTTTTGGGGTTTGTTATGTTAGAGGGCTTATCATGCCTTAAAAGTGGAAGAATTGGTGGTTCGATAGACTGGTTAATGCTTCCCAATGGTGGTTTGCATGTGATAGGAAGAATAAAGGGGGGTTGCTTTTTTAATTTGGCCTAATTGGCCTTATGGACAATGTAGTTTGCTTGTTTTGTGAAAGATGATTCAAAAGAGTCTTATGAGGGTTTGATAAAAATCACCATGAAAAAAACTGAACCAACCAAACCATCTACCACTCACCAAGTTTCAACTTGTTTCATTAAGGAAAAAAGACCACCGCTCATCCATTCTGGCTTCAAACCTGCTACTAGACCTTGTAACACCTTTGAACAATCACATTTTGTTAGAAACAAATCAGTAACTCACCTTCATGACACTGATCTATCATATCCTTTGAAACTTGCTGACCAAACACCATTTTACACATAGAGTTAACCTTGCTCAAATCAAAAAAATCAAGAAGTTTTCTTTCTAAACCTTATCCAAACATAGAGACATCTATAACAACATCAATAAGATAGTTTCCAAACATTAACAACCATTATTTTCACTGTTTTATCAGATTCATTATTTTTAGCAATCAAACCACCATATCTCTAGTAGGTCACCAAACCCCTAAAACAAGTGATTCTTTTTCAATCTCTTTCTATTTCCATAGAACCAATACATATTTAGAAACCCATTTTGATCTACTAATACATAACAAAAGATTTGAAGAGGTTATTTTGGAAAGTTTCTAAGAACAATAAATTGTCCACTAGAAAGTGCCTCAAATTAGGTCAATTTTGTGAAGCAACTATCAAGAAATCAACTCCAAACCATAAAATAACCTCGGGCAATAGTGTATCAATCTCAAAAACTTCAAATCTTCCACTTTTACAGTTTAACAATTTCAATATAACATCAAAAAACAAAAGCCTCATCAAATGCCCTTATAGGCTCAAGAAAATTGAGGTTTATTAAAAAAACACTTACCAAACCTCATACAAACTTGTAAATTCCTTAGAAATGTTGGAATATGTCTACATAAAGTAATCAAACTGCCATCAAGCCTCTGCAACTATCATTTCTCCAAACTCTAGTCTATAGGGACCATTTCTTGTGTGTAAACTCAGAAATTTATCTAGAGAAGCAACAAAACTTCACATTCTTGTCTTCCCCTAAATCTACAAATATATTCAAATTGAAAAATACCTAATTTCAATCCATTCCACCAACCTACTTAACCCTACATCGGTGGAATGGAAATATTATCACTTAATGGACTCTCAAAACCCTTATTGAGGGTTACAAACCAATTATGATAAAATTGTTCATATTTCCTCAAATCTGAGTTAAAAGACTTCAAAACACTTTCAAAAGTAACCTAAATCCTTTCTCTGAAGAAAACTAATCAATAATCAAACTATAAGGTGTTGTACAATCCACACAAGCTTGAAACAAAAAAAGAAAAGAAAAAGTGTTGCAAATACAGAAAACAAGGTCCTTTATTTACTTATTTCTTGAAGAATACAAGTTATTCTATTTTCCATGCCTTTACAATGCTTTATATATCTATTCCAATCAGTTATGAATATTTCCCCTACATCTTCCATCAACTAACTACCCTTTCTAAGAAGAGGACTCTTCATCTTCTATAATTTTGCAATTGTGCAACTAATGCAAGTTTTGCATTTTTACACCAAATGACAACTTTTGTGCAATATCACTTCTCTAATCACCTAATGACTTATTTGAGACTTTGAATACATTACATATGACCTTCACATGACCTTTTTCACATTTTTTACATTTGAACATTCAAATTTTGCAAATTTTCCTATTGAAGGCATTTAAAGAAGTACGTGCTCATGCACCAAACATGAACTCCAAAATGACCCCAAAAACAAACTAACATGACTTATTACATTATAAATTGGTCTAATATGACCTTATTCAATTGAAAAAACTCAAAACAAAAAACTAACTTAAGACTTCCATGAACCAAATTTTCTTAATAACCTTGATGCCCTTGCACCAAATTTCAATATTTGAGTAAATCTCATTACAATGCCTTAGGTACTCTATTCTCACAGATCTTTTACAATGTCACTCATACATTCAAGATTCTGTTATAATGTCTACATCATAGGTGCTCATTATGTGGTTAACTTCAAATGAGTAACTTGAGATTCCCTCGCTAACCTTCACACGCTCTTTTATAATGGCTTCAAATCAGAATTGAGATTTTTCAAGGTCATCAAAATAAGGATGTTGCATTGATTTTTTGGTTGAGATTCTCTTTGATGGCTCATAAATCATCATTTTTTGCAATGAGAGACCAATCAATTTTTAGTAGTTTACTTACAAATACGCAAAGTAAAAGAAGAAAAAGAAAGAGCATCCAAAATGGAAATTAAATGAAAATAGATGGAAGATAATTATAGATAGGCATGCCAGTATCTCAACTTAGTCACTCTTGGTCATACATCTTCATTGGGAGTTCCAAGATACCTATTGCACACAACAGCTCTCATGAATAGAATAACTTGAAATTCGTGATTCTCTTATAATGTCTACATCATAGGTGCTCATGATAAGGTTAAATTCAAATGAATAACTTGAAATTACCTCACCAAGCTTCACACACACTTTTTTAATGGCTTAAAATCATAATTGAGATTTGTCAAGATCATCAAAATAAGGATGTTTCATTTCTTTTTTGGCTGAGATTATCTTGGATGGCTCATAAATCTGCATTTTCTACAAGGGGACACCAATCAATTTTTAGTAGGTTACTTAAAAATAGGAAAAGTAAAAGAAGATGATAGCATTAGCATCAAAAAAATTAATGTGCATAAAAGTATAAATTAATAAGAACTGATGTGCATACTTACAAATTAATCCAACGAACCATCCGGGTCTGCTCTACTCTTTATTGTGTCAAGTATTGCCTCATGGTAAGACTCAGAACTTCCACAAGGTCTTGTCCAAATCCCTACACCCATATTTGGTCAAATGAACATTGGATTCCATGACAAGGTTTTAGTAATGAAGAATCTTACGATGCGTTCCAAAGTCCTAAAGCAACCAATGTTTAACACTCTTATGTGGGTACCTTCTAAGCCACGTTCTAGTAACAACAACTGAGCCTATAGGGTATTCGATGTTTTCTCCATCTATAACTAGGGCCTCCAATTTCTTTTTAGCCTCAACAAAATGACACAAGTAATAGTTTGTTCCCTCTTCGTTGTCTTCATCTGCAATAACTACATAAACATGCCCTACATTGATATGTGTAGAAAATCTCTTGAAATTAGTCAACATTACGAATACACTACAAAGTAAGATCATCAAAATGGAATTTCAAAAACTAAGCAAGTAGATATATTACCTAGTTGAACTAGATCTGATATGTGGTCAAAGTTGACCGATGATTCCATCTATGTTAGTTCCAATGTTGTCAGAGGGTGATACGAGTTAAGTGGGCTAAGATAACTTGTCAACCATTTTTCAACCCACTCCCCTGACTCACAATCATTCTAGGCTTGCATTGTACATGAAGAACAAAAGCATGCCATCTTCCATGTATCGATACTCCATGAACCTGCATTTGAGCTAAGAAAAGAGTATAGATCACTCAATCTTGTTAGTGTACAAAAATCCTCATATGGTGCAATGCTAGTATCATCCATCAACTAAAAAAATCTACGAACTGAACACGTAACTTCATTACCTAGACCCATTGAAGAATTACACCACTCAATGATTGATCTTGCATCTGTCAACTTTGCACTATCTTTATACTTTAACTCTTCTCGAGTGCTAATGCTCTTTTCACGCATGCTCCAACACCATCATGCTCCCCCTTTCAATTCCCAACCTCACAAAAGTTCCACATATGTTGAACACCTATAATGGCATGCATCCTGCTCAACTAGTAGAACATGCATGAGTTCTTGAACTGTGTTGCATAGTTTTTTGACTATATTATATGCCAACCATATGCTATGTGCCTATGAGCCAAACCATTGTAGAACATCTGGAAGCAACTTTGCACAAACTATGGAGAATGTGTGTGATCATCACTAATATAAAAGTGATACACCCTCAATACCTTCCTTTGGTGCTCTATACTATTAGCTGCATGAATGAATGCTATGTGCACAAATATCAAAACCTGTGTGGAGTTGTAATACTATGACTACACCTCACACTATGGCTGTAGAGTGTAGTTCTCTACAAAGTCAACCATTGATACTATGTTGCCAACTGGAAAGGTGTCCTTGCATAGCTTGAATTGTGTGTCCAACAATAATGCTCTATGGGTATGCCTTGCATACTCATACACTATATTGTCACGAAACATGGACATTAACTAATACACTAGAATCTTTTGAATAACCAAATCACACATTTTTGCTTGAGACCCATCTTTTGTAGCGTATGCCACTATTTTATACTTCTTGAACTCTACTAGTTTTTGTTCCACCTCATCTGTGCTTTTTATATGTTGACATATTGGCATACACTACAAGCCACTGCAATGCTCGCATGAACCATCCAAGCATGTTCTCCTATAGAATATTTGGCCATCCTCTATTTCACATAATTTTTTTTATAAGAACTCTCTTGAAGATTTTGGTGGGGCTTCTATGCCAAAATCCTGCAAAACATCATTAGTATGCAAATCTAAACATATAGAATGATAAAAATCATAATGGTTAGAGAATTCAATATGTAGTCTACAACAACAAGTAGTGCATGTGTGATTTATCTTGACATAAAAAGGTTTAAGCATTTCAAAAATATTTGAAAAATACTAATTTGAGGATAATCCTTTTCAAATTTATGAAAAAAATGGGTTTGAGTCTTATCCAAACAATGCTTTGGATGTGGCTCACGGTTTCAACTACCGATTCTCCTTCTTACCACATCCCTTTGATTTGGAGATGGCCTTGTGTTGTTCTTCCAATACTCTTCAATTAGTGTTCTCAATGCTTCATAAATTTTTTTATCTTTTTGTGGCAGTCTCCCCAAGAATGCCCATAATTCGTTTGAATCAATGCCCTCAATTCTTTGCCACCTTTGAATGATTTTTCTTAAATTTTTTCTACTAATTCTCACTTGTTCACTCATCTTTCTAATGAGACGAGCTCTCTTTGTTTGATTGCTTACCAAAGTTGATGTAATGATACGTCGGGTGACATTACTATCCTTTGAGCATGAGGTCTTACCCACACTCTCATAAGCATCCATTAGATTCTTCACAATAGTATTTTCACTTGATGCATTCAATGTTCTCAACCCAAGAGTCTTCATGATGTTTCTATACATTATACCCCACATCATTTCAACAAATAGTTGACATCTTGCGGTCTCATTTAGCCTTTCAAAGAAGAATTTCCAAATCTTATCAGGATATCTTCTACAAGTGCGTGCTGAAATCTTACCTTCCATGTGCTGCAAAATATCCTCATCAATATTAATCAAATACTTTGGCTTTCTACGCAAAATTCTAGGTGGTGTTCTTCTAGGTACATACATCTCAACATTAGGAATTTCATCAATATTTAATTGAGGTTGGCTAGATTGTATACCTTCGATCAAGGGTGGAGTAGAAGACATACCTTGAGGTTCACATGAGGATGATGGCATACCTTCTTCGTCAAATCCGAGTGATGATGTACTCTCAACTTGAGATGCGGTGGATGGTGTCCAACCATATTCACTTGTGGTAGATGGTGTCCCTCCATATTCACTTACGGTAGATGGTGTCCCTCCATATTCTCTAGTGCTTAATGGTGTCCCTTCGTATTCATTTGTGATAGATAGAGTGTCTCCAACTATGGTATCTGAATCTATCCTGCCATGACTCTTTCACATTCGTGCCCTTTGTGCTGCCAATGCTTGTTCTCTTTTTGATGGTTGAGGTTCCTCTTCAATTGGCTTGTTTTCATCAATTGTATCCAATTTATTCTTTTCAAAATATGTCACCACCCATTCTCTCTCCTTTTATTTGAAGGTTTCATACTCTTCATTTGTTAGTTTATTCCTTCTTCATTTCTTTGGCATGGAAAATAATTTTACTTGTAGCATGGTAATAAGACGAATATTAGTTCCTAAAAAAATTATCCATTCAAATAAATGAAATATATGTCATTCGAGGATTCATAAAAAATACTTAAAATAATCTTGTACAAGATTATTTCTAGCATAGAAAAAGGTGGTGTAAGGGCATGCCATGATTACAAGATAGGCTCAAAATGGAAGGATGGACAAGGCATGTGAATTCAAATTCCTTGGCAAGCTAGTGGAGCATTGACAAACTAGCTCACTCACTAGCCTACCAATGTGGTAGGGTTGAGAAGGTAGGGGCATTGTATGCCTCATATAAATGGGCTCTCATGGTGATATACATCTCTGTGAGACCCCATTTCTATGAAGCATACATTGTGGTGCAGGGGCACCTAAGCCCTTATTTGCAAATTTGATCATTTGAAGGTTTCATAGGTGGGTTATTAGGTAAGTCTAGGGATTTTGGAGTAATTTGAGTCTATCTATATTAAATAAGGTCTATTGTGACCATTTTCTATGTAATTGGGTAGTTTTTGAGTTAAAATGTAAAAAATTGCAAAAAATGTAAATGTTGTCACAAGCAAAAATTGCAAAAAATGCAACTTTTAGGAAGTTGGAGGGACATAGAAGTTTAAAAGTAGGTTATAGGTGTTGGGTGGTTGTAATTTGAAGGAAATATGTATAAAATCCCCCAAAAGGCTTGAAGATGCGTTGTTGAATGCTGTAAGGTAGATTTCCAATCAAAATACAACATTATTTATGCTATTTCTCTGTATTTTTGAACTTTTCAAGCACTGTACGGGCCCGTACTATTTGAAATTGCTTTGAAATTCATTTTATCATGAAGAATAATTTTTTAACTCTCATTTTCATTTGTTTTGAGAGTCTAACCTTTAGATTTGAGGGAGATTTCACTATTTTTCTGAAACAACCTATTAAAGGCTAGTCAAGGGTTTGATTGAAGTTTAAATGATGTTCTAGTCATTGCACCTATTGTCATGACTTGTATCTCATTGGAATGAATTGGAATATGATAGGTTAGGATTTCAAATGGTCTTGAAGGAAAATGAAGTAAGTTGTTTGAAATTGGGTGATTCCCTAGGGCATAATTACATTGTTTTCCTTGTGTAAATGGGGTGTTAGAGAAGGGTTTTGATGAAATGTTGAAGTAACATTCCATGTAATGTTTGTTTGAGTTTTTGTAGGGTATTTTTGAAGTGTTTTTGGGATTGGTGAGGTTTGGTAAGCTTGGTTGTCAAGACTTTCAATAAACCCTAGGTTATTTTTATGAAAGTTGAGGGTTTGGTGGTACAACATTTGAGAGGTCAAGGCTCTAAGAAATAATGGTGGAATTTGTTGTTTTGTAACACCATTAGTGACTATCAGTTTATATTTGGTGAAAAAAAAGTGTTTTGGAGGTACCTCCTTTGTAAAAGAGGGCTATTTGGTGGCCTAAAAGGTAGGACACCCTATTGGTTTTCAATATTGCTGCAAAGAAACCTCTTGAAACCTTTTGGTATGTTTTTTTAGGAGTTGAAGTGTGTCTCAGATGATATTTTTTAGGTCTCTCTATGGCCTTCTCTACAAGATATTGAGAAAAAGCAGTTTTGGAGGGCTACAAGCCTTTACATGTGTGTTTGGGATAAGTTGAGTGTATAGTGTTTAACGGGATAGTTTCTTGTTTCAGTCTGATCATTTTGAGTTGGTTGGGGTCTTCACCACCTAGGTTGCTATCACACTACCCCTACCTTCTCAACTCTACCGCATTGGCAAGCTAGTGGAGCGTTAGCAAACTATCTCACTCACTAGCTTGCCAATGCGGTAGGGTTGAGAAGGTAGGGGTAGTGTATGCCTCATAGAAATGGGGTCTCACAATGATATAGACCCCATTTCTATGAGGCATACGCTACCCCTACCTTCTCAACCCTACCGCATTGGCAAGATAGTGGAGCACTGGCAAGCGAGCTCACTCACTAGCTTGCTAATGTGATAGGGTTGAGAAGGTAGGGGCAGCATATGCTTCATAGAAATGGGGTCTAATGGTGATCATGGTTGAGAAGGTAGGGGCAGTGTATTCCTCATAGAAATGGGGTCTCATGGTGTATACATCACCACGACATCTTGTTGATGGTGCCAAGTTGACCCACAACATGTAGGTAAGATAAAAGTGAAATATCTCACCTCTTTTGAAAAAGACAATAAGTAATCAAACTGATCACCTCCCAAGGTCTTTGATGTTGGTTCACAACTTTGCTATTTCACAAAGTGGTCAATATGGCTGTAATGTTCAAGGGGCCTGCTGGTTTCGAGCTTCTGGATTGTTATAAGATCAAACATATATTTAAACCTACTTTAACTGGTGGTTTTAAAGAAATAGAAAAAGATAGATTAAAGCTTAAAATGAAGAGAATGTTGATTCATTCAACTAATCAGACTTGTTTCCTTCCAAGGAATTCCTAAACTAAACTGCAGAATAAAGTTGACTTTTAATTAATACACAGTTTCATTCATTCACAGTGCAAACTTTAACAGTAGATTGCAAATCATCATTTAAACAAAACATAAGATAAAATTTCATTTCTTGAAAGCTTTCAAATCAAATGATTAACCCAGGATAAATACCATTCTGGAGCACAATACAAAGTAGATTTAAATCTAGTTGCTTCTACTATTGGTGAAATAGATAAACAACATTTACAAATCTGGCAAGATCACTAGTGTACAGAAAACCCATGTCTTCGAATTATCTCCATCTATACTAAGAAAATCTAGAAGATACATCACCTCCTCTTCCTCTTGAACAAAAAATGCCTAACTTCCTACAAAACCCTAGCTTGCTAATTCTTAACCGAAAAGGAGAAGATGAAAAGGAAGATCTTTATCCCCATAGAAAAGAGATGTGTCCCCCCCTTTTAAAAATGCAAAAGCACCATATTTATACATGCATGTCAAAAGCGTCAGCTCTGTTTTAGGGTTTACAAAATGAGTCGGTTCCAGAAGGGTTTGAACAAAGTCAAGGATGCATTAAATGCATATACTCTATTCATGTTGGTGAAAGATTGCTCTTAGGCATGGTTTCCAGATCTTTTACAACCATCATCATTAACTCGCAGCCTTTGAGTCCACTATTAAGACTCCACGTGTTTCATCCTCAACATTGAAAACCACTCCCACAAAGCTGCTTTGAATGTTCCAGGGGTATCTCCATTCATGTCCACCTACTCTTGCCAGTGAACATTGTTGGAAAATGTGTCTCAAACTTATTGACGTGAAACCTCTGAAAAAAAGAAAATTCGGTGTGACATTATTTCTGTCTGGCTGACTAGCAGTTGTGTAACCTTGTAGAATGCTCAGGTCATTGAGACCTTGTTGTTGTCTTATCGACTAGAGTTATGGCTAAGACTTTTCTGTCGCTGCGAGTTTTCCTACCTCTCTTCACCCGAGGAGATCTCTTGGCGACGAGTGGAGTTAGGGAGAAATGTGAACTTTCAAAATGACTCATCTCGATAGTGTATGTCTCATCGACGGTTATTCACAAGGATGTCTTCGGTGTGACATGGAGGCTCGCTAAGACCTTGTTCTGACTTGTTGGTCTAGCTGATGGATGTGTTCATGCTGGGTGTAGGGGAGACTCTCGCCGATAGTTTGGGCGATGGTATTGGATATCAGTATGACTCTTGTAGCTCGTTATGACCTCTTGCCGACAGTTGTAAGTTATGCCGATAGCGTCATTGGAGCATTGTAGCATCGGGGAGACACAACTAGTGTCTTACCGACATGCGATTCTGCTTGAACGACTTTTGACCGTCTAAAGATCCTATGTGGTATGTGTCGGACCAATCAGAGGAAGATGAAGGCGAACCTTTGGAGGTTAGACTATTGCAGCTATTCCTAAGCTTTCCTTACAAATTCCCCGTCTGTCATTAAGCCTCGCGCCTTCTCCCTTTTACGCTTTCCTCTCGGCCTGGAACCTTCATGGGTTGAATTCCTTGAGAAACAACATCAGATGCTCTTGAAATGCTTTAACTCTACAAAACAATGCCTTCATTAGTCCTCTAAAGCATAGAAACATCATAATTCATTCTACCTTTCATATATCTTTCATTTGATTATACCTAGCAAAAAGAAACTCAACTCTGGCAGAGGAGGAATCAAATCCAAACCAGAAACATACTTACCTTTAATATCGGCGAGGTGGGAACCATAAATGAAATCAGAACCGGGACTAGAGTTGGAACGGGAACAAAACATGGAAATAACCAACATTTCCAAGTTCAACCCACATTTTGGCTCCTCATCCGCAAAAAGAAAAGTAATCAGGGACCGCAGTAGGGTAGGGGCAGAGTCAGAACCGAAATGGGGAAACAAAAACTTTAAAAAAAATACAAATTTCAAATCCATTCCGAACCTGGCCCGGCAAAAAGAGACCAAACACAAGGACAAAACACAGAAACAAATGCAAGTAGGATCAGAGAAAAAACTGATCCTGGGCGAACCACAATGAGGGCAGAAGTGGAACAAAAACCAGACCCTAAACTTTCTCCAAATTCCAAGTTCGGTTTCCATCCTGGCTCCACCTCTGACACACACAAATAAATGACAAAAAAGGGACAAAAAAGGAGAAGGAAGGGAAGAAAACACCCAACAACCAAATGATCGGAATAAAAGGAAAAACAAACGCAGCTGACAGAACCGTGACTGGAACGAAACCGTAACCTGGAACTTGAGAAAAGTTCTAGAGTTTGGTTTCGGTCCATGTCCCGCTTCCGCTAAAACAAACAAAGAACTGGCGCAACCAGAACCGGGAATGGAATGGAAAATAGAACTTGGAACAAATTCCAAAGTTTGGTTTCAGTCTTGGTTCCACGTCTGCTAGAAAAAGGAGGAAACAAATGTAGAGAACAAAGGAAACCGGTGGAACCGAAACTAGAATGGAACCAGAACTGGGACTTTAGAAAAAGCTCTAAAGTTCAGTTTCATTCCACGTCCCGCGTTCGCCAGAACAAAATAGAAAATGCCTAAGGTAGAAAAGAAAAGGCCAAAGGAAACAGAACAGAAAAAATGGGGACCTATTTTAAATAAGTTTAAAATGGGTTGGTTATGCAAGGCATAACAATTGCCAACTTGGCTGAGAAAATGGTTTAACCATTTTCAAGAAACCAAAGGATTCAGGTACCCATAACTCATAGTTTATGGACATCACAACTCCAGTTGGGACAGTTTTAACAACCAAGGTTGAGCTAGAATCTCAAATGTAAATCAACACTCACTACCCCTGAATCTATGTGTGTGCTTGATGGTGCATCACCCTTTTACAAAGTTTTCCTCATCATTTGAACAATAACGTGCAAGATTTGAACTACATGAGTTGATTCCATTTAGCTATTGTGCAATGATATCCTGGGCATAACTCTGATACCCATCAGGCGTCCATAGCCTTGACAGAGATACCTCTAGTTTTCTCACAGTATTTCTCTACTGCCAGTCAGACGTCCATAGCCCCGGTAGAGATACTGGAATCACCCATTCATATTGATTTTTCTTTTCTTAGATAGTTCTCTTTTCTTTTCTTTTTTCTCTTGGAGTTTTAGATATTTCATTCAATTCTTTCTCAATATGTCAGATGTCTGACATCTATTCTGGGTTGAAAACTACCATGGACCTCATAACAACATCTGGGGAATCAGATTTTTCACTCAAATCTTACAACACCATTGCCCTAAGACAAATATACCGTTACAAAAGGAGATGTTTCTATTAATTTGTGACAAATTCAATTGTAGTTAATGAAGATTGTTTACTTTGCACCTCGTTTTCAAGACTTTCCACAACTCTTATTGATAATGGACATAAAACAACAAATTTAGAGCAAATCATCCAATTAGAAAACCTGAAAATATCTAAACCAACTTCTCTCCTAGTAACCAAGGTATACTTTAGATAAAAACCCCCTTACAACTGCATAAAATGAAGGTCCCCACAAAAAAAGGAAACAACAAGCAAAAGAACAAAAAGGAAAAGGGAAGCAAGGAAAACAACAAACGACAAACAAGCAAAACAACAAATTATTTACATATATACAACCCATCAAGAATGCCAAACTTTATGACTCAAAATAATGTTTAAGAATCTGTCCATTGAAAGGAAATGGAATAGGTTCTCCCATTAAACCGCTTAGCCAGAAAGCATTTTCTCCTAAGATTTCAACAATTTGATAAGGACCCAACCAAAGCTTATCAAACTTCTGGTGATCACCTTTATTTTCATTAGCCTTATCCCATAGCAGCACAAGGTCTGATATTCTGAAAGCCTTGGTTTTGGCTCTTTTGTCAAACCAACGTTTGACAACAACCTGGTGCTTAAATAATTGCTACAAAGCAACATTTGTCTGCTCTTCTAATCTCAACAAGCCAGCTAACCTTCAATCATGTCATCACTAGAGTAAAATTCTTGCATAAACTTAAGGATAGGGATTTGCAAGTGAATAGGGAACACGGGCTCTTGGCCATATACTAGCTTAAATGGTGAAGTCTTTAAAGCAACCTTGATCCTAGTCCTATCTTCCCACAAATAAAATATTAACTGGGTATGCCAGTCCCTAGGATTGTTCTCTAACAGTTTTTTATCACTCCTAGGAGATTCTTATTAGTTGATTTTGTAACTCCATTTCCTTGTGGGTAATAGTTTGAAGAATACTTTAAAAAAAAATTATGATCATAAGCCCATGATATAAACTTGGCAGAAGAAAAGGTAGAACCATTGTCACATACCAATGCAAAGGGTACTCCAAACCTGGTTATGATGCATTCAGTGAGAAACTTGATTACCACTTTTGTTGTGTTATTCTTGCAAGGTATAGCTTTTATCCATCTTGTGCAGTAATCTATGGCAGTCAAAATGAATTTATGTCCTGCAGAAGAGTTAGGATTAATTACCCCAATAAAATCAAGTGCCCATTGGGAAAATGGCCTTACCTCATAAACAGGCTGCAATGGCATGGCTGAATGACATTCCCTTGATGCAAAAATTTGACATATGTGACATGTTTGGACATGTTGATGTGCATCCCTAAACACATGGGGCCAATAATATCCTAACCTAAGGATTTGATGAGCCAAAGAATCTGTTGATTCATGTCTTGTGCCATGCCTACCATGGAATTCAGTCATGGCATGCTTAGCTTCTTGTTGATCAAGGCATCATAGATAAACTCCCTCAAAATTATTTTTGTATAACAATCCTCCTTTGAGCATATAATGGGAGCTTTTCATTCTTAGTGCTCTCCTTTGAGTTGTATTCATTCCCTCTGGGCACTGATTATTGAGCATGAAATAAATAATATCGACATACCAAGGGTCATTGGAAAAAGACTGTGTTGTGTATTTATGAAAAATAATGTTCTCACCAGCATCCGCCATTGATTTAGACAAGCCTTGACCTCAGACAGGTTTCATAGGGTGAATTTCTAGATTGAACTCCTGCAAAATAGCCATCCATTTCCCCCTTTGTTCTCCAAACTTGCTCTACATAAGTAGAGACTTCACAGCAGCATCAGGAACCACAACAATAATTTGACTTCGAAGGATATAATGCCCAAACTTCTTGACAGCTCTAACCAATGAAAAATATTATTTCTCAAGAGGTGGGTACTTGACATTAGCATTCTTAAATGGGGAACTCATGAAGGAAATTGGCCTCTCATCCCCCTCCTCTCTTTGTTGTGTCAGGACAGCTATACATGAGTGTTTAGAGGCAAAAGAATAAACATAAAATGGCTTCAAGTAGTCAGGATTGGTGAGGACTGGCGCTTTCAAAATGGATTGCTTAATCTGAGAAAAGGAAGCCTTTGCCTCGTTACTCCATTCTATTCTAGCATCTTTCTTCATCATTTCATTCAATGGCTTAACAATTTCTGCAAAACTTGTGATAAACTTTCTCATAAAGTTGATCTTTCCAAAGAAAGATCTCATATCCTTCTTACTTCCTAGCATGGTTAACTTTAAAATAGACTCAACTCGGTCTGGATCTATCGATATCCCTCTTTCTGAGATTATGTGTCCCAAAAGTTTCCCTTCAGAAACCTTGAACACACACTTTTTAGGATTTAGAGAGATACCATATCAGATACATCTTTCAAGAAATTTAGCCAAGTATGTAGCATGGTTTAGTCTATCTTTAGAGAATGCTGTTAGGTCATCCATATAAACGATGATGCATTTACCAATCGAATCTTTGAACGCTACGTCCATGGCATGCTGAAAGGTTGCTCCAATGTTTATCAAACCAAATGGCATTCTTCTGTAAGAAAATGTTCCCCACTTAGTAGTGAAGGTTGTCTTCATTTTGTCTTCATAATTAATGATCACCTGATCATACCCGGAATAACCTTCCAGGAATGACATCATCTGAGACCCATTGACAGTTTGCAAGACTTCGTCCAAAGAAGGGAGTGGGTAGTTTTCCTTTTCTAAAGCTCTATTCAGATTCTTGAAATCTACACATAGCCTGATCTATCCATTCTTCTTACGAACTGGAACCAAGTTAGCCACCCATGTTGAATGTCATACAGGGAAGATTATTCTTGCAGAAAGAAATTTCTGAACTTCCTTAAAGATCAGTGGTTCAATCAGGGCATTGACGGGGCGTTGTTTCTACTGAAATGGTCTAGCTTCAGGCTTAAGAGGGATAGTATGAGTTATCACAGAAGCATAAAATGTTTTTAGATCTTCCTACCCCCAAGCTATTGCAGAAACATCTTTCTTCAGTGCCCTCAATATATATTTTCTAATTGCTTCAGGGCAGGCTTTCCCTATGTAAACATTTCTTTCAGGGCCAGAATCAGCTAGGTTAACAGTTTCATATTCACCTCCTTTATCTTTGGTTGATACCTTTTCCTGAGCCCTTGGGTCTGAATTGAAAATTCTTTCTAAGGCCACCATTCCCTTGGGAATTCTATTAATTTTTAAATTGAGGACACCTTCTTTATCGCAGTCTTTGGGGTCCCAGTCTCCTTGATCCCTATTGGACTCATCGATGATCTGTCATTCAAAAAAATCTAAGCTTGCTAGAAAAGCAAGGATATGTCGATCATCATCAAAGACTTGAAAGTTCTTGACATTATCAGGAACAACCGGGGTGGATATCAACTCTACTAAGAATATCTTAAGCTTAGAGTCTTGCATGGGCTCCAGGGTACTTGCAGCAATAGCCAATGAATTAGCTATTTGATTCTCCTCTCTAGGAATTAAACTAATCCCAAAAGCATCAAAATATTCAATCAGGTTCCATACCCAATTTCTATAAGCTGCCAGCCTTTTGTTATGACATGTGTACTGGCTACGCACTTTCCTGATAATCACTTCCAAATCTTCTTTAACCACCAAGTTAGTGACCTTTTTCTGATGTGCAAACGTTAGTCCTCGAGCTAATGCTTCATATTCTGCTATATTGTTAGTGCATCCAAACTGCAGCCTGTAAGAAGCAAAAAATGTTTTCCCTTTCAGGCTGGTTAATTCAATTCCAACGCCACAACCTATTTTGGATTTGGATCCATCAAACGTGAGGGTCCATAGCTGATCATGAGTTGGGGTTGATCTCTTTGAGCTTGTTGTGGGTGTAGGGATATCAAAAAAACCTTGGAGTTGTTCATCGTAACTACGTTGGTTCGGTATTATGATCGGGGTAGGTTCATTTTGAGGAGGGACTTCCTTTGAAGGTATATTATCCCTGGTTAACATTATTGCATTTTTGGCTTCGAATTAGAAGTGATATGAAGTTGCCTCAAGGTGACTTGGGTGGGTGTCTTCAGTTTGGGAAACATGATTCAAAACACTATTGCAGGGTTGGCAGGTCAGTTCCGAATGATCTTGGTAGTGTATCCTACACCAATTAGGGAGTAGGAGACTCCACAAATCGATATCTTCCCCTAAAACTAGCTAATCCTATTGCAGCTTCTTGATCAATACCCATTGGTTTACATTAATCATGGGATCAGAGAATTTTTGCATTGACAAATCATTAGAATCAAGAACTGAAAAGGTCAAAATTTCCTCTCTTTTATGAACACCTATCTCAATTTCCAAATACACTACCTCATTGGGACAGTCATACTCAGTGATGATATGTTTGAGGCAAGGTTCACTCTCAATCCTAATCTGGGTAGGAATTCCCCTCCATGGTAGCCACATATGTGAAAAGTCGAGGGAGAGATATCCCCCTATACTCTTCATTAAATCTTTGCTTAACAGCATACCATAA
Organism: Sequoia sempervirens; assembly: GCA_007258455.2. Lineage (NCBI taxonomy): Eukaryota > Viridiplantae > Streptophyta > Pinopsida > Cupressales > Cupressaceae > Sequoia > Sequoia sempervirens. Next base: position 66,011 of record VDFB02152238.1, read on the forward strand.
GTCTTGAGAATGTCTGCTACTTGAATATCCATATTGGTTAAAATCCTAGGGTTAGACCCTACTTGCACATGTATATTTCTCAGTTCTCCAACTACATTAACCTCTGTTTTATAGAGTTGGATGACCTTCTTGTTTTTTTGGACAGGGTTCAATCCCAATTTCTTGCATATAGAAAATGGCATAACATTGCCAAAAGCCCTTGAATCTAGCAAACAATTATGTAGATTCTTC
>VDFB02152240.1:0-31651 GCA_007258455.2 Sequoia sempervirens
GATTGACTGGCGAATTGATGCATTGCGAAGCTAGAATAGATTAGAAAAGATCTTAGGAAGACCACATCTAAAAATTCCATCATTTGATGAGTTAATTTCAAGGTCACCCTTGGGCTACAGGGGCTCAGATTTGCAAATGAACTACCTTTTGTGATATGCATCCACTTCGTAACCTCAGCTTCTGACTTCGATTGCCGGAGTTTTGGAACTCGGATGACTGCGTTCGATAGCTCGTCGGAAAGCTGGGCCAATTTGGAAGAGAATGAATGTATCTGTAAGCAAAAGCAACAAGATCTGGGCCTTCAAGGAGAAGGGCACCCCTGGGCTACAGGGGCTCAAATCTACTTTTTGCTAAAAATATTCATTTGTTTGATCTCTGTAATCACTGTTTCGGCCACTTAAATGACCATGTAGGAGTATAATTTCATCATGGAATGCTTCTCCATCATGATATATCTCGATTTGAGTCCCTGGTTCAGTGTCTGAGCTCCAGGTACTCACCAATTGTTGCTGACGATTGACATGACACTGACCAAAGTCCATATTTGACTAGCCCAAAAACTGTATTTTGACATCATTTTAGCAAGGTTTAGACTCTTTTAAGAAAAATGCCTTAATGAAGCAAAAAAATTGGTTTGGGTACAACATACTTACTGCTTACAGTAAGTCGGGTTGCATATCAGTTTCCTCACCAATTACTGAAATTTTTGAGTATTTGCTATTTTTAGTGCTTATTAAAAATAGTAAGTCTATTTATGGAAAGCTGGTCCAGATCAGGCTACTTTCAGCAGTGTCATTTTCAGTTGGCATTGGGTTGCTAAGGTCAGATTGTTTAAATATTTGTATTTCCTCTTTCGAAATGATTTTAATAAAGTTATTTTATAACTTTATATTTGAGGGGCAGAGGTGTCATAAAAGTGTACCTTGGCGCCTAGTTCATTCACTATAAGTTGTTTTTAAGCAACAAAAGAAAAATAGAATGTTGGATAAGGGGATGCCTGAAGAGGCATAAAGCAAAGTTTTAAATGAAATTTTTAATAACATGCAAATGCAAAAAGCGGTGTAGTTTTTGGAGGGAGTTCTTTTTGAAACCTACGTTTGCCCTAATTCCTCATTGAGCTTATATTATCTCATTTTATGTCTCATTTGGTCAAGTTGAAAATGGATGCATAAGGAGATGTTGCTAGAATCATTCAAGAGGTTTGCAATCAGGTGTTGAGGATGAAAACCCTTGGCATTAAGGAGCTAGTTTCGGTAGTGCAAGACCTACCCTAGCTGGTTGAGGTGTGGTTTCATCCAGGAATCACTTCAGAGCATCAAGATTATCAGTTTCTGTCAAGAGACATGGAGATTTTCGAGAACTTTTGATGTTTGGTGTTTGGGTTTTGGCTCGTGGTAGCGTAGTTTCTTTTGGGTGTGAATTTTCAGAGTGTTTTTGAGGAGTATTTAGAAGTTTCTGGGCACCTTCATTAGAGGGACTGAACCTGGTTTCCAATCCATATCTTCCAAATGGCTTGAATATTCTTTATGGGTATTGTTCCTAATGATGCTTCTCTTCTAGGCGCCTCCAAGCTGTATTTACATGAATTTTCTGAGCAAGAAATGATTTTATAGAGCTGATTGCCCTAATCAGCTAGCCGCCCAGATTGAGGATAAGTTTCAGTTTCTAATCTGCCCTAATCAGAGGGGCTGTTAGTTGTTTTTGGTGTGAGGATTGCATAGGGTTTGAAGGGTCTTTTCCTTGGAGAAAGTGCTGCAAGTTGGAGATCAAATATTGCTGCTATATGCTTCAAATAACAGGTCTGAATGTAATTCTCTGAGTCTGAAATTGTATTTGAAGGACTGTAATTTTCTGTTATGATTTTCTGAGTAATATATGTCTGAAAGCTGTCTATGTCTTTCATGCATTTTTTCATGCTTTCCATGTTATGAGCATTCTATGTATGCAAACACATTTATTGGCACTTGAAACGAACAAACAAACACTCTCAAACAACACAAACAAAACAAACAAAATATCAGTAAATCAGAAAAAAAAATCAGGGGTCTTATATCACGAGAAGTGGTATCAAAGTGCTTTTTGATCTTGCCAACCAGTCGGTAGACTAAATTCATGAGCATTAGTGACAGAGAAAGGAGATATCAGGAGAGTTAGGAAGAAGGAAGAGGGTTGTTGGGGGAACATTGGCCTTCATCTGAAGAAGGGCAACATTCTATGAACTCTGTATTCAGTAGAGACATTTAGTTCAGAAAATATGGGTGATAGGGGAGAGGTGAAAACAAGAGGCACCACGATGGGATGATGTTACTATTAGATGCTTTGGTTAGAGGGCAAGGGAGAGCAACACAACATGCTCAAGAAACCAATTAGCTCAATTGATATAGAGGATGGATCAGTTGGGACAGGGTAATGGTGTAGGGCAGCGTGAGCAGTTAATCAACCTTAGAATGGGGGAGCAATGGCAAGGCCCTCATGCCGTCTTTCCACCTAGAGTAGATGCTCCATAATCCTGAGCTTACTATTTGGTAGAACAACAAGAACAATTCAGATAGGATTGGTTAGATCACGGGGCTGGATTTCCAGCAGGACATATCACTCGAGAGAGTACATTGATCTCAAAATGAAGCATACACTCAATAGGGGTAGTAGGGATCCAACATAATGATTTAAGTAGGAGAGGCTGGGAAGCTTAATCTTCCATATTTTGATGGTTTAGAAAAGATGGCAGCGGCTTCGGGTCCAAAAGCTGGACACCTACTTCACATTAAACCCCATGCGAGTTGGAATCCATACAATATGCCTCTATCCATCTAGGGTGGGATTGCACATGAGCAGTGGTACAATGGAATGGTCACCATGGGACATGCACAAATAATCTTTATGCCGACTTCTTGAAAGATTAATAGAGAGGTTCGATCCAAAGCTACAATTTAAGGAGCTAGCACAATTGGAAACAATGTGGAATGGTTGATTCTTATGTTGCAGATTTTCCAGATTTTCATCTGTGTTAGTGACTAATATATGGAAAGACTCATAGTACTCTTCATAGATGGGTTATCCCAGTCCTCTAAGGGGTTGGATTAAAACTTTCAATCCACCTACTCAGGGAAGCCATAAAAGAAAGCAAGAGACATGGAATCATCCGCTTTTTAAGAGCAAATTTCAGTTCAAGGGGTTTGTTGCACAAAAAGTAAAAGGATAAAAAAACATTACTTGGGAACATGAATAGCCTAAGCAAGATGTTCAGAAGCATTACACAAAAGATTGATAGTGGGACTCTAAATGAGCTTGGGAGGAAGGGATTGTTGTTTACATACAAGGAGCCATATACCCAAAGGTCATAAAATGTTTAACTAAAGGCACTCTTGATTGAGGTACTATTAAAGGTGAAAAGAGTGAATCAGAAAAATCAGACCAACAAGCTGATTCTAAAGATAATTAAGGGATGAAAAGGCATTTAGAGATGGTGGGTAAAGGAGGAAGACAAGGATGAAAGTTAGCCCAACTCCATAGTTTTTTAGAAGAATGAGTCTTTTTGCATTAGGGTGTACTCAAGAGGCAGCGAATGGTGGCATTAATAGATCTGAGGAGCTACTCATAACTTTATTGATGAGGGCTTAGTTTGCATATAGAGGCCTTTAAACACAAGAGGTGAGTGGTTTCGGAATATGGTGGTAGATGGCTTCACTATTCATGCAGCACTAAGATGGTTCCACAGGTTGAGTATATAGTTTGGAAACTATGAAGTCAAAGAAGAGGATTGTATGTTGTGAGTATTGGAACCTGAGATGTAGTCATCGAATCTGATTAGCTCGTTGTTAGGAAGAGATCACATGATTTTTCAGGACCATGGAGCTGAAGTTCATCCCGAGATGGGAAGAATGTAGTCTTAGGGGTATATGTCTAATGGAGGGACCACGTGTGGTTTCTTTCAAGAATGGAGAGGTTTCAACATGATTAGGTAGAGTGGGCAGCGAGTGTATTTGCCTACAATTCTGAGGAAGAGGTTTAAAGGTCTTATCCACCTAATATACGAGGAGCTGATTACAAAGAGGAGTAAGGTTTTGGTAGCATTCCTCTAGGTAGGCCTCTTGATAGAGGCATTAGTATGTGATAGAGCTTGAGGATGGAAGTGAAACCAATGATTACCGCTCCCCCAACATCAAAGAGGCTCCAAGGATGAGATAGAAGACTATACAAAAGAGCTTCTAGAGCTGGAACATATTACATTTAAGAGCCCATTTTGCTTCTTGGTTGTCTTGGTGAAGAAGGATGGGACTATCTGGATGTGTGTGGATTATAGGGCATTGAACAAAGAAGAACATTAAAATATGTATCCCTATTCCATTGATGAGCTTATAGATGAGTTGCATAGAGTAGTTTATTTCTCCAAGATAGACTTGAGATGAGGTACCATCGGATAAGAGTTCGGGAGGAGGGATGTGGAGAGGACTGCTTTTAGATGCCATTTTGGACATTATGAGTTTCTTGTCATGCCATTTGGCTTAACAAAGCGCTTATCAACTACTTTCCAATCATGCATGAGAGGGGTGTTTAGCAAGCAGCTCCATAAAGTTTGTTTTTAATCTTTTTGATGACATCCTTGTTTTAGTAGATCATGGGAAGAGCATTTACAACACTTGGATGAGGTGTTAGGCATTCTTGAGAGTGAATCACTTTTTGCAAAAGAATCCAAGTGTGAGTTTGGGATGATAGAGCTATTGTATTTGGGGCATATTATCATTAACTAATGGTGTGCATGTAGATCTGAGGAAGGATTAAAAGGCTATACTTGATTTGCCACCACCCACTAAATTTGACAAACCACAGAGGGTTTTGGTTAAAGAGTTTTTCGAGGTTGCTACTCCACTTATTGATTTGACCAAGAAAGGGGCATTCACTTGTGGTCCAAATTAAGCCATAAAATCTTTTGATCGGTTCAAGAAATTGATGAGCTCATGTCCAGTGTTTGCTATTCCAGATTTTTCTAAGCCATTTGAGCTTGAGTGCTGATGCATTTGGAAAGTATAGGGGGCTGTCCTCATGCAAAATAAGCATCCATTGCCTTTGAGAGCAAAAATTAAGGGAAATTAGAAAGGTTATTCCATATATGATAAAGTGTTAGCCATAATACATGCTTTGGCTAAATACAAAAATATCTTGTGGGGGCCAGATTTATTGTAAAAACCACTCATAACAGTTTGAAATACTTTCTACAATCGAGGAAGGATTTGAGTGAGAGACAACAAAAATGGGTTAGCAAGCTTCAAGCATATGATTTTGACATTGAATATGTCAAAGGAAAGCGTAATGTGGTGGTTGATGTGCCCTCGGGGAGACCTCATTTGTGTGTATTTTCTGAGATAGCAGCAGATTGGAAGGAGTATACAGGCTGATTATAAGAACAACTTCACTAATAGCATTCTAGATGGTACTGGATGATGATAAATATAGTGTGAGAGATGGATTGATCTTCTACAAGGAGATTTGGTGCTTGAAAATAAGTTGAAAGAAGCAGATTTATAAAACCTTTCAACCTCCTATGGCTGGTCATCCGGGGTTTTATAAGACATATAGGCGAATCACGTGAGAGATTCTCATGGAAGGGGATGAAGGAAGACATTAGTAAAGTATAATAATGCATTGAGTGTGAAGTGTGCCAACAAAACAAATTGAGCACACATATGCTATTGCTACAACCTTTGCGTTTCCTACTCAAAATTAGAAAGTATTTCGATGGATTTGATCCGCGGGTTTCCCCAAGGTGCAAGGGAAAGATTGTATTTATGTAAATTTGTTTGACCAAATTTTTCCCATTTTTTGCCATATTAGCGGGATATTCAGTTACAAGTAGCAGATTTGTTCTTTTAAGGAGTGTGTTTAGACTTCATGGGGCACCAAAAAACATCGCATAAGTGATAAGGGACAACAAGTTTATGAGTTTGTTTTGGCAAAGAGTTGTTCAAATTATGTGGTATCGAGTTGACTCAAGCACTAGTTACTACCCCCAAATAGATGGTCAAACTAAAATAGTCAACAAATGGGTGGAAGGCTACCTTCATAACTATGTTTTAGGACAGCAAAAGGCATGGGTCCGGATAGTTTGCACTTGGGGGAGTTTTGCTACAACTCATTCCACATGTCCATTAAGATGTCACCTTTCATGACTTTGTATGGTTACAAACCACCTAGCTTCATTGATTTGTTATTTGGTGATTGTAGGAGTGCCGGGCAAAGGATTTCTTGTAGAGCCAAGACATAATGAGATCCTTGAGAGGAATATCCAACATCGCCTTGAGAATCAGCGAAGTTATACTGCTTGTTCAACATGGTATAGGCGGGAGTTTGAGGTGATGACATGGTTTATGTTAGGTTGCAGCCATCTGAGACAGTCCACTCTCAAGAAGTGGGCGGAGGAAGTTAAACCTAGTTTTATGGCCCATTTAAGGATTCTTGGGAGGAGAGTTGGAGAGTAGCTTATGAGCTTGGTTACATAGGAGAGTAAGAGTGCATAATGTTTTTCATGTATCATGCCTTAAAAGGTGCTTGGACATAATGTGATACCTTCAGGTGTTGCCCCATTGGATGAGGAGGTAAGTGGAGCTTATACGGTATTGATTGATTTGAGAGAATTTGTCATGAGGAGAGTGATCACATAGTACTTGGTGAAGTGGCGGGACTTACAGTTGAGGATACTACTTGGGAGAGTGGCAGACTTTACAACATCAACTACTGCGGTGCTTGAGGAAAGCAATCCTTGGGGGCGTGTAATGTCCCCTCCCGGCCTGCAGTGGTGTTTATCCTTTAGCCTATTTGAGTTCCGTAGACTAAACAAAATTGGTAAAGAACTCGAATTCCAATCGCTACGAGGGTTTTCAAAAGTTTTTGGTGGACTTTTTATTTTTTAGCGGGGGCAGTTTAGTACTTTGTTGGTGTAAAACTAACACCTCACGGAGTACAAGTTTGTCACGGACAATACCCACCTTAGCAGTGCTTTTCAAATTAGGAGGCTCCTACCGTAGTGTTGGAATGTGTGGAAAGAAAAGTAATCCCCTAAGTCCTATCTTTTTTTGGAGTCTCGGTAAGAGGCACAAAGGTTAAGAAAACCAAGAATATTCTGACTAAGGATTTTGGTTTTAGCCGGATCATTAACTACAACTAAGCTAACTACTTTAAATCTATCCGGTTCCTCAAAGAAAATAGAGGCATGAAATGGAGCGGGAATGTTCTATCTGATAAACTTGGTCACGGTTTCTAGCGTGAGATAGCAAGGTGGGCACAACTATTTGCTTAAATTTGGGAAAGTTTATTGGAAAGCGACAAATATACAATAAACCAGGGTACAACTTTACAACATGAAGGTAAGGTGGGCACAACTATTTGCTTGGTTGAATAGGTTTATTAACACACACATCAAAGCTTTAGAGTACGGACTCTCAACTTGAGAGGCAAGGTGGGCACAACTATTTGCTCAATCTGAATAGGCTTATTGGAAGCGCCAACATAAAGGATAGCCAACTAGGACAGTAAATTGCATAGACAAGACAACGTCAATTCGATCGAACTAGCCACTATATCTAACTAAGATAAGTATTCACCATAATAATTGCATGAGACCCAAATTGGCATAACAATTCATTATCATAATAAACACTTGTGAACATATACAAAATAAGCAATATTATAGGCAAGGTGGGCTGTATATATTACTTTCTGGAGTGCAAAAGTTAGAGTGAGCAGAATGCAATAATAGCAATACCTCTGAAGATGGGATAGATGTATGCTATCAAGCAAAAGTTATGTACAAATGAGCAAAGCTCTTATTTATAGACATCAAAAGGAACAGTGAACCCTAAAATCACCTTGAGTCAACTCTGATCTTGCAATGCATGCAAGATTTATTACTAAACCCTAATAAAGCAAACTATATAGTTAAGCTGGTAAGCTACTATCAGTTAATGGGTACAATTAATCTAAATGGACAATGTGCAAGCATGGGCGTCCTTATTGAAAGCAAGTTAACTTTCGAATACCACCATTAGTTAGCGTAAATAGCAGTAACTCCAAGTCACGCAAGATATCTCAGGGATAAAGATAGACATGTGTGGACCCATAAAGAAAATTGAAGATGAAAGTCAGTTCTAATTGCATGCTGGATTACGTCTCATGAGACAACGTGAGGTTCTAAGCTGGCCCGATCAGCGTATCTCGAGCAACCAATACCTCAACAAAGGTTGTTAACAGCGTCACCATCGAGGGAATTAAGTCACATGCCTTAGCGACCATTCACTAATTGTGACAACGGAGCAATCTTGGAAATCCTTGCACATTCAAAACAACATTTCGCGATTGATAACTTTTGGCGGCTTAAGTAACTAAAGTGATGGCCACTATCTCTTAAACGTGATGTCTTTGGCAGCTTTTCCTTAATGAAGTGTTGCATGATGAAGCTGAGGAGTTTGATTACACTCACGGTTGTAGAAATGCAAACGAACTTCTTTGCACATGCAAAATTTGAATGGTATCAACCATAATGCTTGAGACTTCGGGCCGGCTTCGGACTCGGCGAGGCTGACTCGGCGACTTCGGGACTCGGGGTGACTGAACAATATGAAAAAAGTTAGAAAAAAAAACCCTAGAAATTTAGAGATTTTTAAAGATTTAAAACTTGTTTCAAGCACCCTTTATTGAATACAACACAAATAAAATCAAATTTGATCACATGCACAAGTATACAGCGATTACATAAGTATAAAAGTACACAAATTGTAGTTCTTGCGGCTGTGAAGGGAAATAGCATACTTAGATATATATAAAATTAGTCAAATGTATACAAAACTCATGGAATGTAAATCCATGACATCAAATGTTCATACAAATATGAAATATCAAAGAGTAAAACAATAGCTATAAGTCAATGACTCTATGCCCTATGGCATAGTGGAGCCAACATCCTTCCCTCTGAGAAGGCGTCTAAAGGTCTGGATGATGTTAGGTTGCAGCCATAGTCTGCACTTTTGTGCGACTCTCCATGCCACTCTCACCCGACTAGCGGCTATGTCTCCTGTGCTCTAGCCTCCTCCTCGGCCATGGGTATAACCTCGGGCCTCTCTGCTGGTCCACCCAATCAAGGTCCTCGTCACTAAAGAAATTTGCATTTGTAGCCTCAATGATCCACTCGGTGTGGATCAACCTCCTCTAGTCCGAGGGGTTTTATTAATTGGTCAAAAAGCTTCTGTATTTGGAGCGAAGGTTGTGTGAACATATACCAAGTCATTCATCCTCTCCCCTTGTCAATCTATTGCTTCTTGGGTGTTATATGCTCAAACATACTCAATTAGCACATCACAACCCGGATAGCGCATGGCTGGCTCAATATCTGATAGCAATTTTGCAAGATGGAGTTATTATCGAGAACCAAACATATGCCACCTATACGAGGATGAGAAAAACAAAATCAATCTCATTTCAAGTTTCAAAGTTCAAGTTCAACATTTAACAAAATTATAATGTAAAAAGATGAAAATTATGCCCATAAATATATTTTTTACTGGCGGTAATGTTGTCCTATTATCTTTGCACATTTGGCGTGCAAAGAATCTCTGTGCCTTGAAGGCATCTATCTCTGCACCATTAGCCAGTAACGGAGGCAACATCAGCTCTGTCGTCGTCTTAGGCCACTAAAATTTCTCTATGCGCACGAGAGATCCGCGGTGGAAGTGGAAGGCGGTTAGGAAGCATCGGTTGCATGGATGGGCCTATGGCTGGTTTTGCCTATGAAGTTGGTTTTGCGTCTCCTATCAATGATATCCCAAATGGAATACTTCTCCTCAACTCCACCATGGAAGTGATCCGAATGGCCTCTTTGGCCCTATCCATGCCACTCATATATGCCATTGGGGGCTTCTCCCCATCTGCCTTTAGGGCACTAGCCAGGCTCAATAAATTGCAAAGTGCAAACATGTTTCACAAATAAGTGTGAGCGAAAATAAACAAATAAAAAGTAAGATATGATTAAAATTTAAACATAATAAATAATTAAATTTTACCTTCACAATCGTCCATTGGTGTCCAAAACCTTTGCTCATCAAAATGCAATCAGCCTGACAATCCTTGCGGTGCTTGTAGGATGAGGAAGACCTCCCCTCACTAGTAAACATGCGCTAAAGGCTGCCCTTGACCGAATCAAGGTTGCATCATTGATAAAATTTGTTGCAAACACGGTGATGCCGGGGCCAGACAACTCCCTCAACCCCATGCGTGCCTCATAGGTTAAGCACCCATGTGTGGTTTGTATACAAATTACATATGTTTTTGCTGCTTCCACATGTTTTGATCCATGGGAGCTTGCCAAAGATCCTCAACATGAGGTCAATGCAATGGAAGTGGCACATGGAGTCCTAAAATATAGTAGGTGCTGTCCATCAATAATCTACCCGGCAGCAACATAATTTGCTGCATTATCTATCACCACTTGCACTACATTCTCTTCCCCACATCAGCTATCACCTCCTCTATAGCCTCCTGGTATGTGGCATTTTGAATTAGGCTGAGAAGCATCAATGGACTTCATGAAGGCGGTGTCACGAAAAATAAGCAAAACCAATTATTCAATAGAATTGAAAACATATATCAGCCATATTAAATTATTAATCACTAAATTAAATTCAAATTTCAATGCATTGAGGAAGTACAATTACTTCGGAGGAAACTAGGAAATTAAGCGGCGTTCTATTTCTCTATCGGTCCAACCATTAGTCATGATGGTGCAATCAATCATCCTCACTTGCCACCTGCTCCTCTGGTATTAACACATGCGCCACCTTTTGAGTAAAAATGGGCCCTTTAATTCATGTCGTCACTAGGGGCTGAGATCCCGCCCACATATGGTTATGGCATCAACCATGTTTTGCCAAAAAGGTGACCTATAACATGTCATAAATAAATTAATAAGTTACATAAGTATTGTAAAATGAAAAAGTTTTAAGTTTTTAACTTTAAATTTGAATTTGATAATGAGATACATCTAGATTTTAAAATTTAAATATAAATTTTAAAAACAATTAAGCGGAAAAATTACACAATCTACATGGAAGGGAATGGATGCGGTAGTACCAAAAGTGCGCAATTGACTTTTTTTTGCTGTGTCATGTGCGTCCTTGTTCAACCCATGCTCTCAAGCGGCGGTTGAGACCGAGTAGTAGTCGTAGTACAAAATATGAGTCCACCCTAGATTCTGAACTCTAGGGCCAATGCTATCTGCCACTACCACTAGTGGCGCCACTAGCACTAAGAATGCATAGGCATAGCTGATCTTGAAGAGGCACTAGCACAAGCTTAGTATCACTAGGGCCGGTATGGAGGCATGGAAGAAGCATCTCCAACAGCACAAAGTCCAATCCAGCTCCAACACTCCCAACTCATACATCTCTTTTCATTTCTTTTTGCATTTCAAAAGTTTCTAATTGCACTTCAGAACAACCTTAGGAGGTGCTGGAGTGCAGCTGCTTGCATCATGGTGATGTGTGCAAGATGGTATTTTTAATCTATTTATGCCTCCATGATATATTGTTTTGCGGTAGAAACATTTTCATTTTTCGCGATCTCCTTTTTTTATCTTTTTGTATTTGGGGTTTTTATTGGGGTTTGAAGACATTGTGAAAATAATAATATGGTTTGATTTACTAGCAAATGAATGTGGTACACCAAAGTAGGGTTTCTAAAATTATTTAAGTTGCAAGTAGGGTTTGTAAAAATATATGCAAACTCAAAAACAATGATTTTACAAATTATAGATTATTTGTTAAAAAACAAAAATCAATTAAATCGAACTTTTACCTCTTAGATTTGGCTTGGAATGCAATGCAAACTCCTCCCAATCAGCGGTAATGAGCTCTCAATGCACCTCCTTCTTTGGTGTATGAAGCTCCCCAAATGATATATGACACGGTTTGTCTTCAACAACTTCTTTGGTTGCCCTCTCTTCTCCTCCTATTTTTCTTCACAACTCTCTCTTCTCCTCCTATTTTGCCAAAATGAAATGAGGAGTTTGCTTTTAGGCGAAATAGAAAATAAGTCAAAAATAAAATAAAAACTTGAGTTTCTATTTTTTTTGGCCTTTGGCCTTCTTTGCGTCGGCGGATTTCGAGTCGGGCACCATACGCTGCTTGGCGATACAACGTTAATACGTCGACACAGACCCAGCGTTGGACCACCGGCAGCGACGCGTCTGGCGCTGGAGCCCAGCGGCCGGTCAGCACAGCGGGCCTTTGACTCGCCGTCCGGCGGAGTCTTAGCGGAATCCGGGACTATGGTATCAACCACTCTAAACCAGCTTTGGAAGACAATCGGCCATACAGGGTATGTAACCATACTGGGACTTGAGTGACTCGCTGTCAACCCTTTGAATGCACTTAATACAAATGGGTCTCGGCTTTTCTAATGAAATCATGAATTAAGACGATTTGGTCTTGAAGCTCGATCGTGTGTATTGCATCTGAAAAACTTGCACATTGATTGAGAACACATATATTGACAAGTTTTCTAGGAAGCTAAAATAACTTTGTTGAGGCTAAAATATAGCCTATGGAGGGCAATTTTCCGCGGAAAAAGTTGAGATATGGGTTTTGTCCATAAAAGATTCATAGACAACCCAAAGCGTCGAAATGAAAAATTTGACTTCTACTTGACCATGCAAAGGAATTTTTAGTTAAGAAAATCGAACCTCGAAGCTGATGCTCGGAGTAAATTTTCTGAAAAGTCGGCACATGGGTTTTCTCGAGGAGGCTATTGCAGATAAACCCGGATGATTTGTTTTGTCAAATTCCCAATTCTTCAAACATCTTGAGGTGAATTTAAGGCGAGAAAATGGAAGAAATTGAGAAAGAAAGGCGTTTTTGATGTTTTCTTACGTCAAAAGTGCCCACTTGGTCTTGAAATTATTTGAAATCTGGATTTGTACACGCAAAAGAACATCTTTGATGCCTTTACTATTGATTCTTGATGAAAATTAAGCCCAACTTTGAAGGAAAATTAAGCCTACGCTAAGCTAGATGAATGAGAAAAGGATGCCATGCTTGCACTGGAAAATAGAATCGCACCACAAAGCATGGTAAGATTTAAAACCATTGCCCGAAAAGAATTATTTGATTGGGCCACCTCTGTTGAGCGATCTTTCAGTCCGGGATTACAAAATAATAATAAAATAGGTTTGAAAATAAGCATCACAAAGTAATTTGAAAAATAGCCATTTAATACTTATGCATGCAAAATAAATATTTAATATTATTTTATTTAGTTGATAAACCACGTAAGCACTTGGATGGATTGACAACCTTTCTTGATTTCAAAAAGTCCTCCTTTGACCTCATAGCAAATCCATTTACTCAAGATATGGCGTTTTTATTAACTTCCTACTTTGTAGCTGACTACAAAATTCTGTTGACTCATATTCAACGATTTCGGATGATTGAGCAAAGAGGCTGTGATTGCAAGAGATATTCATCGCGAAGCACAAGCTTGAGGATAGATAAAATGTCTCTTGGGGCTGCAATTGCAAAATCAACCTTTAAGACCTCAAAAATTAGGCTTTGATTAAATTGATTTTTGGGGCATGAACTGGCCATTTCTGCATTTGCCATCGGCGGCTTCAAGCGCGGCGGCGATGAGCGGTAAACCACACTGCTGAATGGTAGGCTCCAGCGTGATTAGTATTCCGCATCCAGCGTATGGAAAGCGCGGTGCATTAAGGGACCCCAAAGGAAGATAAGCCACGGCCTTTGAAGGCTCAAACACCATTTTATCAAAGTGCAACTTTCAACCCGGATAACCCTAGCCGACCCTCGATCGCAGAACTAGAGTGCTTCCGATTACCATTATCTTTATTAGTCTCATTGTAGGCTGGAACAACTTCACGAGAGATGTGTCTTTGGAGGTTCCGAAGCAAGAAATGCTTCTAAGACCTCAAAGAGGCGATAGCCTTATTAAAATAAAATATCACGATCCACACTTGGTCATTTTCCATTTATGCTTCACTTTTCAGCGTGCAAAGACCTTTGCTTTCGTCTGAGCATTTGCCAAATCCAGTGACAAGCTGGGCTCATTGGATAGCTTCAAGTAATTGCGCACAAGTCTTTCGTGAGAAGGCCCCGTGAAAGCCAAAAACTCCATTTGTGAGGCCTAAAAGTGAAGCCCCGGCCCTCTGAGAGGCTTCGATGTGAATACTATGTTTCTCCACCCTCGATTTACATGCAGTAGACTCTGCATACGATCACTCAAAATGTCGGATTGGTTGGTAGTGCGTTGCGAAGCTAGACTAGATTATACCGGATCTCGGGGAAAACCACATTTGCAAATACCATCATCGATGGGTCATTTTGAAGGTAAGCCCTTGAGCTCTGAGCTTAGATTTAAAGCCCGACTACCTTTTGTGATATGCATCCCGCCGTAACCTCGGCCCGACTTATTTGCGGAATTGTGGAACTTCGGATGGCTGCGTTTGATAGCTCGTCGGAAAGGGGGCTAATTGGAAGAGAATGAATGTAGCGCAAACAAAATAACCAAATCACGGACCTTCAAAGAGAAGGCTGACCCACAGACTCTGGTATAAATCTGCTGCTAAAATCTTCATTTGTTTGATCTTTGTAATCACCGTTACAGCCCTTGAAATGACCATGTAGGAGTATAATTTCATTGTGAAGTGCTTCTCCATCATGATATATCTAAGCTCTGAATCTCGGTTAGGGTTGAGCTCGGAGGTAATCACCAGCTAACTGTGACGATTGACATGACCGACCAAAGTCCATATTTGACTAGCCAAAACTTGTATTTTGACCTCATTTAGCAAGTTTAGACTCTTTTAAGCAAAATGCCTTAATGAAGCAAAAAATTGGTTTGGGTACAACATACTTACTGCTTCTGAGTGAGTTGGGTTGCATATAGTTTCCTCACCGGTTTGAATTTTGAGTATTTGCTATTTTAGTGCTTACTAAATTTTGAGTATTTGCTATTTTTAGTGCTTACTAAAAATAGTAAATCTATTATGGACTGGTCTAGGTCAGGCTACTTTCAGCGATGTCATTTTCAGTTGGCATTGGGTTGTAAGGTCAGATTGTTTAAATATTTGTATTTCCTCTCGAAATGATTTTTAATAAAGTTATTTTATAACTTTATATTTGAGAGCAGAGGGGTCATAAAGTGTACCTTGGTGCCTAGTTCATTCACTTCAAGTTGTTTTAAGCAACAAAAGCAAAATAGAATGTTGGATAAGGGGGATGCCTAAGGAGGCATAAAGCAAGTTTTAAATGAAATTTTAATAAATGCAAAAGGCAAAAGGGGCATACTTTTGGAGGGAGTTCTTTTGAAACCCTAAGTTTGCCCTAATTCCTCATTGAGCTTATATTATCTCATTTTGTGCTTCATTTAGTCAAGTTGAAAATGGATGCATAAGGAGATGCTGCTGGAATCATTCGGAGGGTTGCAATCAGGTGTTGAGGCCGAAAACCCTTGGCATTGGAGCTGGTTTGGTGGTGCAAGACCTACCTAGCTGGTTGAGATGTGGTTTAATCAGGAATCACTTCAGAGCTTCAAGATTATTAGTTTCAGTGAAGAGACATGAAGATTTTCAAGTACTTTTTGGCGTTTGGTGTTTGGGTTTTGACTTGTGGTAGCGTAGTTTCTTTTGGGTGTGAATTTTCAATGTTTTGAGGAGTTTGCAGAAGTTGCTGGGCACCTTCATCACAGGGACTGAACCTGGTTTCCAGTTCATATCTTCCAAATGGCTTGAATATTCTTTATGGGTATTTCCCTAATGATGCTTCTCTTCTAAACCTCCAAGCATGTATTTACATGAATTTCCTGAGCAGAAATGATTTTATAGAGCTGATCACCCCTAATCAGCTAGCATGAATTGAGGATAAGTTTCAGTTTCTAATCTGCTGTGAATTAGTTCTATTATCTGCCATTGATGGGGCTGTTAGATAGTTGTTTTGGTGTGAGGAGTGCATAGGGTTTGAAGGGGTCTTTTCCTTGGAGAGCTGCAAGTTGGAGATCAAATATTGCTGCTATATGCTTCAAATAACAGGTTTGAATGTAGTTCTCAGAGTCTGAAATTGTATTTGAAAGGACTGTAATTTTCTGTTGATGATTTTCTGAGTAATATCAAATATTTCTTTCATGCATTTTCACACTTTCCATGTTATGAGCATTCTATGTATGCAAGCACATTTATTAGCACTTAAGAACAAACAAACACTCTCAAACAACACAAACAGAATATCACTAAATCAGAAAAAAAATAAAATCAGGGGGTCTTATATTACATATATCCTTCAGCTTCTATGAAGAGTGATCTCCTTTTAAAGGTCATTGGCTTTTAGTTAAGAACTAATTGCTGCCTTTTTCTTTTCTCAATCGTTGCCTTTATCTTTTCTTAATCACTGCCTTTAGAAAGATACTAACGGCTACTTCTTAATCATTAATTGCTGCTCCTTATAGGAATTGGTACATATTAATTAGGCATTCACATCTTTAAATTGGGCAATTAATACACAGTAATATATGTATCATTGTGTTATGTGCCAAGGTATGAATTCGCCATGATTAACTCTGTTTTGTAAGACACCAATAAAGGGAGTCGGCCAACATTCACGAGTATAATTAATATAAATCTCATAATCAGCTGCTGCCATAGATATGAGTCAGCTATCTTTTAAAATAATGTGATTTAGGAATAAAGCGAGGTCATTACACTATTTGTATGATCCCATCTCAAACAATTGTCACAAATGCTCAAAGATCAAGTATGAAGGATGTTGGGTTGATGCTGGTTCAAGATGAGGGGAAAATATGGGTTAAGGATACCACATTCAGTGTTGAATACAAACCCAAGTATTGTGTCAGATTGAGAACAAAAACATTCTCTGGTGCATGCAAGATGGTACATGGAGCATAGTGTAGAGGCTTTATCTTCTTATATGGACCCTTGTATTACTCCTTGGATGATGTCAGACTGTCACCCAGTAAGAGGGCATAAGCGTTTGTCATAGTATTCTTTATATTTTGTTGTTGGCACAAGAGAATCTATTGAATGGCTGATATTCTAGAATTGCAATAACCCGATGCTTTTATCCACTTCTTATTCCTATGTGCCTTGATTCCACCGAGATGGTGTGCAATAGGATATGTTTAAGAGTGCTGCAAGCTGAAACCCAAGACATGTTTGGAAAAGGACTATGCCTTGTAGAAATATGTAGAGATCTGTTTTAGGCATGTTGATGTAGAGTAGGCTGTCATCCCAAGTGTGATGTGTGTAATTTTAGATGTATAGTAGATGCAAAGTTTGCAAGTGACCACCTCCATTTGGTTGTCTAGTGTAGCGAACTAAAGGTTGTTGATTGATCTAGTTGTGTATCTAGTCTCTCCCACAAGGATTACCAAAATGTTCTAACCAACCTTGGGTTGCAATTAGAAACAATGAATGTTGGTGGTAGCTAGAATGAGCTTGGACATGATTGAAGAAGAGACATGTGATCTCCAACTGTGATGCCTTTGATGACTATCTTTGAAATTTATACACTACAACAAACATAGTCATTTTGATGCTGTCATAGAGTCCACTCATGAAATCTATGTTAATAGATTCCCAAGGCCTTTAATGATACCACAAGGTGTGTAAATGTTGAGCTTCTATTCATGGGCTTGGTTGTGCAGAAGAATGCAAGACTTGATATGGACTCAATGTTTGCATGCATATGGGGCCAATCAAAATGTTGTTGTTGCACTACTAGTGTCTTGGTAATGTCAAATTTCAATTGTTTTGGTGTAGTGTGGTTCCCAATAAGTTGCTATTGAGGTGTGCCTTCTGCAACACAAAGATGTCAAGCTTGAAGAAGTTTGTTGGATGAGGCAGGAATTTGTCAACTTGTTTACCTTACACATGAGTGGTATATTTTTTGTGAAGTCCATGTTTGTTTGCTAGAGTGTCTCCTAGTTAAGAAATTGTGTATGTAGGTCCAACAATTTGCTGCCTTATCATCTTTTCCTTTCTTTTGCTTGATCCTAGATGGAATTGCTAGAAATGTGATCCACTTCATGGTGGTATGCATTCTCTAGCTAGCTTGCTAATTATGTAGAAATTGAAGTGGCTTATGATCAAAATGAGTGATTGTCTTCTCACCCAAAATAGCGAATGGTGTCATGGCTGCATACTTCAACAATTGCATACAATTGTTTTCATAAGTGAGTAGCACTAAATTGTCGTTGAATGTCTTTGAGTCGTTAGCGACCAAAAGCTATGTTAGGTGAGTACCACATTGAGTGCACAGTGAGATCAAATTTGAATATCAAGGGTGTGCAATGTTGGGCATTGTCAAAGTAGGCATGCACAAAGGCACTACTTGAGCTTCTTGAGTTGTGCTGTGTGTGGGTATACTATGCCGAATGTACATTTTTTTGAAGTTTTCCTACAACTTGTGCTGGTTCAAAGTATCCAAGATGCACGAGACATGCTCCATGTGTGCTTGCCATATCTTATTTAAGATGATGACGTCATCGAAGTAGACAATTATGAAGGAGTTGGCGAAGGGTTGCATGATGTTGTTCTTTATGCTTCTTAGAGGCATCTCCATACTGTTGTAGTATCGTGCTGAGTTGTTGCTGTGATGGTATCTGTGTGTTGCCAATGTGTGTTTGGTTTCCTTTGTGGGTGCCTCTACATGGTTGATGAGAAGCACAAACTTCTCTGTATGGGAAATGATCTTGTAGTATTGTTTGGAAAAGATTAAAGATGTCGTGGCCTTCAATAAAGACTCATGAAGATTAAAGTAGTAGTTGCCAACATGAACTATTCACCATTATGGCTTTGCTTGATATACATCATCTTTGTTGTACACATATGGCCTCCCAAGTATTATGTTGTAGACTTCCAATAGTGTGGCATCGCAAGTGAATTGTGTCCTGCATGGGTTTAACTACATACTTGAAAGTACAATTTCATTTTACTTGAATGTCCTTACCTTGTCGCAACCATCCCAAAGAGTATGGTCTTGATTGTGTTTTACGCAATGATGTGGTTGCCACTATCAATGATGACATGTGTTAGTTGTTTGTTGACCCTACACTTAGTATGGAAGAGACACTCATGTTCCTTCAAAGTGTCAATTGCCATGATGTTAGTGCTGAGAGATTGTGTCTCTTGATGAGTCTCCTCAGCTTGCACATGATCTGATGTTGCTTGTGCAACTAAAGATTGTTGTGGGCGACATTTAGTCTCATTGTGGGAATTCATGTGATGTTCATGGCACCATACATCACCTTGTTGCTTTTTCTTTCCCCTATCCTTGCTTGACACAAACATTGTGGATGCTTCAACATTTCTCATAGATGATTTTGAGTTTTGTTGTTGTTTGTGCACATGGGGAATCTGCTTTTATATGGAGGGCTTTGGAGTTGACTCCTATGTTGGGTTGTTCTTGCATGAGGAAAGATTCTGCTCGAGATTGGCCTTGGCTTCAATTTTGGATGTGTTGCAGAATGCTTGCTCCAATGTGAATGTAAGAGGATAACCTGCTGATGTATTTGAGTACTTTGTTTGTCTTTGGGCTGTTCTCATGCAGGCATTCAGATTAGTCATATAACTTGTTGGCATACTCTATGGTTTTCTCCTTACACTATTGCAACTGTTGGAACTTCATAGATTCATCCACAAAAATGTTTGAGGGGTTAGTATTCCACTTGCAAAGCATTGACAAAGGGATTACATGTCTGAGTTGGCTCATGGTCCTTTTCATGTCGTGTGCTGAGCTGTGTCACATAGTTCACCGAATCTCAAGCATGAGATTCGGATTTTGGTGAACTTGTATTTTAAAAAAAAAAATTCGTTGAAATTCATCATCATATTCGTACGGACACGTTTTCCACTTAAAATATTTTTAAAAAGCATTTTCAGGGTTTTTAAAAAAATGTTTTTAGGGTTTCGACCAGTTTTTTTCTATAAAACTATGCCCTTCAGTGACTCCAGTTATTAAAAAGAATATCACTGCCGAGGCCTTTCTCATAATCGACTTAACAATGGTCGATTCACAGGTCTGCAACAAAGAGTACCACATCAGTGACACAGTGGTGACCAGTTCGTCGTTTGCTCCAAGGACGGCTCCATGAAGCCACTGTGCTCTATTCTGAAAATCTTTATTTTGGTCATCATCTATTTATGGAGAAGAAGAGACTGTAACTGTTATGCTGCAATTTCGAGGCTTTGAATTTGGTGAATCCTCTCCAATTGCAGATTGAGAATTGAATTTGGTGCTGCCTCTCACAATTTCTTCTCCAAATCCATCCAAGCAGATTGTGAATTGAACCCATCGCATCAAGCCACCCATAGAAGGGTTGGGCCCCCTTATCAGGTGTAGTAGTATACTCTTATAAATAAAACATAAATTAAACATATATTATTAAAAAAAATATCACAGTATTAAACTATTATACATATAGAAAGGACACCGACTATTATAAATTATATGTTTAATTTTATTTTTTCATTTCTAGTATTAAACTATATAATTTAAACAAATATTATTAAAAAAAAAATATCACAGTCCAGAAGTATATGTTTAATTTTATTTTTCTTTTACATTATTAAACTGATAGTCTGATAATATTAAAAAAATAGTATTAAAAAATTAAATATATACAGATTAATATATTAATAAACATATAAATTATAATAAGGCGAATTTAATTAGAATTTTTTTTTTCAAATTTTTGTCCTTGGAATTGGAATTCGAGTTCGGCAACATTGAAATTCAGATGAAGTTCGGCAAGAAAAAAATTTGAAAAAAAAAATCGAATTAAATTTGCCTTATTATAATTTATATGTTTATTAATATATTAATCTGTATATATTTATTTTTTTAATAATATTTTTTTAATATTATCATACTATCAGTTTAATAATATAAAAGAAAAATAAAATTAAACATATTCTTCTGGACTGTGATTTTTTTTTTTTAAATAATATTTGTTTAAATTATATTGTTTAATACTAGAAATGAAAAAATAAAATTAAACATATATAGTTATAATAGTCGGGTGCCCTTTCTATATGTATAATAGTTTAATACTGTGATATTCTTTTTAATAATATATGTTTAATTTATAATAGTATACTACTACATCTGATAGGGGGGCCCGACCCTTCTGTGGGTGGTTTGATGTGATGGGTTCAATTCACAATCTGCTTGGATGGATTTGGAGAAGAAATTGTGAGAGGCAGCACCAAATTCAATTCTCAATCTGCAATTGGAGAGACGGCACCAAATTCAAAGCCTCGAAATTGCAGCATAACAGTTTCAGTCTCTTCTTCTCCACTAAAATATATCTTCTCCATGTCACTGAAATTGTTGACAAAGAAATATGCCTCCAGTTGCCACACCCAGTTATTCAATGCTGTAGTGTTGATCTTGCCTTTGAATGTTGGGATATCTAGATTGACTTGCACTCTGAAAGGTCTTTAGTATTGTGTGGGAACATGCATGTTGGTGAGACACTGTGGCATAGGTCCAAGATGGCACATTAGTTTGTGGAATTGTTTGAAGAGCTCTTGGTGTTGTGCCTTGAGAGTGTCATTGATCATCTTCTGAATGTCTGGAGATGCCTTTGATATTTGCTTCTGTGCATCAGCCAGTTACTCTTGCTGTGATGGTTTTTCAGATGATTGGAAGTTGAATTGAGTTGGCAACCTTGCTTTCATTGTTGTGCATGCATTTGTACAAGCATGTGCTAAACATTGCTTTGATACCAATGATCCAGATCCCAAGAGGTCCAGGGGATAATCCTATCTTATTGATAGACAAGATTAGAGATTATGCATAGGAAAACAAGATTCAGAGTTATCCAATACATAATTGATTTGAGTGGAAGAGTTTTAGCAATAATGTGCTACTTCTATTCTTCTACTTGTCTTCAACATGAAGGTTTGAATGTCTACAAAACAGAATGAGAAGATGAAATGGTTCGTATCCCAAACTGCTTGTTTTTCCAACTAGATGTTTGAGTTCCTGATGGTTGGCATTCCATTCCCACAATCTGAAGGAGAATGCTATGTGGATGCCAAGTGTGTAGCACTGTTGATTGTGTGGTGACTGCTAGATGAAGTGTGAAAGAGGCTGAGTCATGCATGATGGCACATGATGACGTTAAGATTTGTGCACTAGGACAGAGTGCTGAATAGATTTGTGCACAGATGCAGCGTGCTGCTGAAGCTTGTGTTTTGGCACAAGGACTATATATGTTTGCATAAGGTTTCCTGAGGCTTGCATGGCTGCACTCTGATCACCAAGTATCTCTGTATTGCCACCTGAAAGATGTTCATATGAAAACAGGAGGTTGGGTGTATGTCATTTATGTTACCATTAAAAGAGGAAAAAGGTGGAAGTGAAGAAAGGGGTAATAGAAATAACACCATCAGGGAGTTCCACTGCAGCTATTGCTGCCCTCAGTTTTGCTTTTTGCATCCTCAACATTTTTATCTATATCTTTTGCCCATTGACAGCCTCAAAGTATGATACTTTTTATTTTCATTGCACAATTAGTCAAAGTTTTCAGACCTGTTTTTGAGAATGCTCACTTTGCTCTCAACCTTCTGCATTCTTCCTTTATCAAGAACATTGTTGAATCTGTCCAGTTTGTGGTTAAGCTCAATTTGTTTCCTGGTTTTCAAATTCTGTTGGATTTAGATCTTGTTGATATTCAGTTCGAATGAGGCTGCATTTTTTTACTTGTACATAATCACAAAGTTTATTTGTCATGATAATACAGGTATGGCAAGGTCTTCCTGCACAAGCAACTGCATTTAATGTGCTGTCTTTGGTAACAAGATCTGGGATGCTGCTCCTGGAAGTCAGTGTGGTGGTGTTTTTATTACAAGGAAATCATGTCAGGGGATGGGATGCTTTGTTACAGTCTCTAGTTCTATCAAGCATCATTGCTGGCATTGATGTCACTGTGAAGGTAAATTCACATGGGTTTTCTGCTGTTATTCATATGCCAGTTGCAATATTCAATTTGATCTTGGTGGGCTTCACTTAATTATCAACTTTAATTGCTTGCTAAATGTTCCCAGCATAACAAAATCTGCAACTCTTCTTGTAGGACAATATTGAAAAGAGTGCAACAGGACTTCTAACACTTTTTAGTAAGGATGGCTGACAATTCTGGAAAATATTGATCTTCGGATATGATTTGAAACTGAGTTGGAAGCTTTTAATAACTTCTTGCAGTATTCTTCAGCATGTTTTTCTGAGGATATTGGCTGGTTTTGAAATGATTTTTGTTTTGGTTTTTGTTGTTGTCATATTACTGCTCTTTTTGTGTCTCATTGGCCAGCATTTGCCTTCTTAACGGCTTTACTGAATAGTTAAAACCAAATTTCTTGTTGATACGAAGTTTTCATCCTTGCAAACGGAAATGAATATGGGTGAAAAGAATGAAAGTCCCTTACCTATGTATGAGCCAACTAATAATCTTTTTAGAGTATTTTGATTTTTAGTCTTATGTATTGGTGAAGACCAGGAGATAAAATTGATGTCATTGAGTTTGTTTGATGTGTTTCACAGGCAATATACATATTTGGTTATGGTGTTCCTCTGTTCATTGATGGCAATGATGTAGGAGATTGGCACAAGTGGGGTTTTTGGCTTGTACATAAACTCCTGCTTGTTGCAGTTTATGCTACTATTCTATGCCTGCCTCACACCAAATGGCAAAACAGATTACCAGGTATATTGTCTTTTGTTCTATTTTGCTAACAATATATAGCTGCTATATGAAATCAAGTTGTTATGCATTATTCCACTAGAACATGAATGGCTCCACTTCCATGACATTTGATTTTCACTTATTCATTAAAGAGTTTGACAGTGTTTGCAATTTTGTGGGAATAATGAGATGATCCATGTCACATGCTAATAAGTAAGTTTTTGGTGATCTGCTAACCTCTCATCTTTAAATGCTGTACAACAGATTGGCTTCTTATCTTCCGGTCCATCTATGCCCACTATAATATTCAGATAATACAGTTTAAAACAAAATTAGTTCTCTTGTTTTTGTTCCACTGGGACTCAGGAGGGGTTAATGAGTCTGTGAAGGGTTGAAGCTTTATGTTTTTTTCTGATTGATTGGTCTAGATTATGTTACTACTTTTAGAGGATCTATGGCTCTCTCCGTTCCCATTCATAGGTCCGTTTAGGTGCTGGAACTGCTGCAGACCTTCTGGACTGAACATTCCTAGGAGTTTCCAAAGGCAGTAGTTGTGGTTGTTGTAACAGTAGCTGTTATTCACGTAGGTTTCTTCCCAATATTTGCTTACTTGATCATGACTCAACATCAGATACTCCATTCATATTGTCCACAAAGCTTTACCTGGAGTATGTAGTCAAAGAACAACTTGAAGGTGTCCAAATTTCATCATTGAACCATAGAAATAGATCCAAACTAAACTATTGGATGTGTTTTAGCTGGTAGCAGTTATCTGTATATGTTATATGCCTGGATAAGAACAATCGTCTTGATACAACTTGTGGAGGTCAAATTGGTCTCAGACAGTATTGTAATCAGTGAGCTTTGGGCTGTTTGGAGGCATCAAATGTGGATAAAGCCAAAATGTCAAAATATTAATCCTTGATGATGTTTGGTGGGTGAAGTCTGAGTGCTTTATGGTTTTGCAGAGACCATTTCGTCAATGATCCTATTTGTGGATACAAGCGAGCCACATTGGGTGATGATTATGATGGGATAGACTCTGAGATTAAAACAATGAAGGAGATAATTAATGCAAAAAAGAAAGATCTTGAAGAAATGTTTTACAGTACTGTTAAGAGTGTTCTTATGAAGAGGAGTAATAAAAGCACCACTTAATGGTTTACCACTTTTTTCTGATATTGGCAGAACATTTAGATGGGTTTGCCATCCCTAAAGTGGGCCACTTTCTAACTTATCCTTCTCCTTTTAGGCGGTAAACATTTATGGTTCTGCCATGTGATAATTTGCTGGGTGGAGTTTTCCTTGGCTTTAGCCACTAAAAAGTGTGCTTGAACTGTGAACTGTTTCACTTTCCCTTGGCACATTTCTCTAAGGTATCTGCCACCTTTTTGTGCCCCATGTTTTGACTAAAGTGCTAGCGAAGATTCATAAGACTATTGCCAAGATCTAGGTGGAGAATATGTGGGCCTTAGCCACTCAATATGTATGCCATTATTGCATTTATCTTTCTTTCCTCTATCTGAGCGCTGATCACTTAACTCTTTGCTACCCTTTCTGCCTTAGGACTTTGCTTTGTTCCTTGCCATGCTTTACAAATTGAGTATGCTTTTTTGTGTTTTAACTTTTGTGCCAGCCAAAAGTGCGCTGGAGGAGTTTAGGGGTGGCTTTACCACTTGAAATATGTGTCTGATCTGGATTAGGCTCCTCTTTATGCTAGGCGTGGATTTGTAATGCATTTGCCATGTTCCAACTGCTGTGGCAGAAGAGGTTGATGGCAAAACCATGGCAAAAGTGTGCCATACCTTGCTGATCTCATCTCTCCTCGAATGATAACTGAAATACTCTGAATTTTGCCCTTGAAGCTGCCACTCATTTGTGTTTCTGCTGTGGGAGCTAAATGCCCATTTCTGCTGTTTGAAGACTGAATCTGCCTTTATTCCCTGCTCTTCTGCTGCCTTAATCCTGTTCTAGAAGACTGCTGTGGATGATTCTTGAGAAGAATCACAAGTCATAGTGTCTAATTACATGAATATTAAACTGTGTTAAATCATCTCAGATCGACTCTGTTTAGGCCTAAAAATTAGATCTGACCCAAAATTGGATTTGTCACGTTTTTCCTAAATATTATACAGGGGGACAACAGGTGACACAACAAGACTGCCCTGATTAATAACTACAAGCTGGACTGAAAGCAAAGCTTTGTAAGGGTACCAACAGTACTATAGCTATTGGTATTCAAGCTGCATCAATATACCTCTGTACATAGGGCAACTCATACTCAGTATTATGCCTTATAAGGTACAGGGGAAATGATTCATAAAGTGGTATTAGAGCTCAGGGATTTCCCCTGTTTGTAACATTAAAGCTGGATATGGTTGATACAGATACCTTTAATTTATGAGCCACCTAATATCTTTCTAAATTTCGCAAATTACAGAGTGCTATGTTGAATTTACATGCCTTTACCCACTTACATAGGTCCCTGATTGCATCAACCAGGCATGATATCCATTTGCTGCTATCTTTTGCCACCATTGATATTTCCTGCAGGGAGGAACATGCATTTCCATGGATGCTGAAGAGCATTTAACTCTGGGTAGTAGACAGATGGAAGAGATTGGCTTGGGTTAGAAGATTGAACTTATGCCATCACCAATATTGTTAATTTTTTGAAGTGCTGATGATTGACACCCAAAATTTTAAAGTGACATAATGGAAACTAGACTTAATTAAGTTTTTCTGTCCCCATGTGATTGGAATAAATGTTCACAATTAGCAAAGTGAAAGTGCTATATATCAAATTCGAAACCAATGCACATACATGTTTTTAGTAGCATGCTTAGATCCCAAAGGGGTGAACGACCTAGAGCTGAGGTAGGTCTACTAGAGGATAACATCCAGGAGAAAGAGACTGCATTTAGTATAATGCTTAAGCATAGTTGAAAGATAGATTCAATTTTACATAATCCTTTCTGGGAGGAGATGGCTTGATAAATATTATTGTAAATCTCTATTTTGCCACTAACACGAGGAAACAGGTATACTGAGTATAATTGGAGCATTTTTTTTTTGTGTGTGTGTGTGGGCATGCAAACGTGTGTAACAAGGACGATGATATCCCATACACTTGCATCCATTAATGAGATTGATGTTGACTAGGCCTGTGAAAAGTGAATAGTCTAAGTTTGATGGAGTAAAAATAAAAAATAAATGATTTTAACATGAGTTCAAGTGGGATGCTAGAAATATTAAATGCTGAGAAAAAAATGACCTTTTTTCTAGGTCTCAAAGATGCAGTTTAACATGAGGTAAGGCTCTTTGATCCTACCAATGTATGTGATGCTATTAATAGAGCCCAAAGAGTAGAGAACTAGCTACTAAGAAACAATCACTTATAGAGTTTGAAGGATCTTAGCACTTCATCATCTTCTTTTCTAAAGCCAACTGGATTGACACCTCAGTAAATTGAAGAAAAAAGAGCCAAAGGATTATGCTTCAACTGTGACAAGAAATATAATAGATTTGTAAAAAGGAAGTTATTCTACATTGAGGGGTGAATTGATACAAAAGATGAAAAAGAGAAGATGAGTAGGAGGAGATTTTTATTGATTAACTAGCCATCTATTTTCATGCTTTGTTAGGTATTTCTGCAATTCAAACTCTCAAGGAAGAGGGATTTCTAGAAGAGGAAATGGGTAATGATATTGATTGATCAATGTAGCACCCATATTGTTGTAGATAACAAATTGGTAGCTCGACTAATTTTCTTGAGTGTCAACTTTCAAGCTCTTATAGCATATGCTGGGACAATTAGTCGTTTGGGTAAGTGCCACATCCTCAAGATAGGTACATGTGATTAAAGGTTGGAAACATCATGCTTGCTATTCCTATTGAAGGAGTGGATGCGGTTTTGGGAGTACTATTGCTTAGCACGCCTAGGAATATTGAGATGAATTTTGAGGACCTTTTCATAAGGTTTTAGTTAGATAATGGAAAAGTTGAGCATAGGGTTGTAGGGAAAATCTTCACATAGTTTTTTCATATCAAATGACAAAGTTGTTGAAAAAGGGATCTTCTAGATTTGTGGGCCAATTGTATTCATTGGAGATCAAGCAACTACCATCAGCCTAACCAACAATCTTTAGACAATTTTTGATAAATATTTTTATTGGTATTTGGAGATATGCCAAAGGGACTTCCTCCAAGTAGTGATCATGATCCTGCTATCTATATCATAGTTTGAGGACTCTGCGAGTCTTGGAAAAGACTCCTGGGACTCGCAAGTCCTAGGGCTTGCCGAGTTGACTCGCCAAGGACTCCCGAGCCAAGTCTTGGAGAGTCTAGGCTAGGACTCTCAAGTCTTGGCGAGTGACTTGCGCAAGTCCTAGAGTCGGACTCTTGAGTCCCAACTTAGGACTCTTGGCATCGCCTGGTAACAATGAGTATGAATGTTTAAAACTTGTTTTTTGTTTGTTTTTTTCATTTGAAAATTTGAAACTGAGTATGAATGATGAAATTTCAAATATTGAGTGTTTGAAGATAGTATAACATGTGTAATATTTGAATTATGAGAAATTGATAATCAAATTAGGCTCTTATGTTCTCTAACTGCATAATTTTTGTTTTTTTTTGTAAAACTATGGTTTTCTTCTTTTCTGAGTCCTAGCCGAGTTTTTTGCCGAGTCCGTGCAGAGTCCCAAGTCCGAGTCCTATTTTGGGCTGCCAAGTCCACGCCGAGTTTGAGTTTTCAAAATTTGATCTATATCATTCCAAGGATCCAACCACCCAACATTAGGTCCTATCATTATTCATTTGTACAAAAAGTGAGATTGAATTGATGGTCCAATAAGTGATTGAGATATGGATTATTCAACATAGTTAATGTGCATGATCTTCTCTAGCGATGATGGTAAGAAGGATCAGAGTTGGTAGACTTTGACTCGGCAAATACTTGATAGACCCAAAATTTGTGACTTGGCAAAAACTTGACAACTTAAAAAATTGCTTAAATTTCTCTAAAAACACATTGTTTTTTCAAAATTCAATAACAAAATGTATCCAATGAGTCCATAAATGAGTACTATAGAGTTTTCTATTAAATTTGATTTAGTTGAATACAAATTGAGTACAAAATTGCATCATCATGTGGAATCTTGATTCAATAGTTAGTTGGAAATTATTATGAATTTATGATCATTGCCTTTGAAAATCATCATCATAATTTATAAATTGCATATTACAACATTTTACATCTTCCTCTTCTTTGATCTAGTGAAAACTTGGGGAGAGGTTCTAATCCTTGTACTTTGTTGCAGCTCTTTGCTCAACTTAGAAGGTTGTTTGTGGCTCTGGCTTGACCTTCACTTTGCTGCTAGATGGCAATAACTCCTCCTTTACCTCCTCTACCTCATCAATGTCATCCAATGACAATCCAGTACATCCTTCTGTTGCAATCACATCCTCCATTACTTGCCTCTCAAAATCAAGAATCTCATTTGTAATAAACAATGGGGTCTCCTCCTATTGCCCTGTCCATCACTATAAGGATCATTGCCATAAAAGTCGATGGCCTCCTCTGATTTGTTCTCTACCTTTCTTGTGCAAAGCCGAAGGTTGTATTGTACAAAGATAAGGACATTGAGGTGTTTTTCAGTTAATTTATTCCGCTTTTTCATGTGAATGTTGGGTTACTTCCTTGAATCAAAAGCTCTACTCGATATGGTTTATTAATATGGAACTTGCCAAGAACACTAATAGCGATTTCTCAAAATCCCATAAAGAATCTGCATATGAAAACATTCTGTTTTAAAAAACCAAATTATGTAACTGTTTTGACAGCATAGAGGATATCATAAAACAAAACAGATGAGCCTCTTCTTAAAATTCAAAGAGCATGTGCAAATCCAAATGCGAAATGTTAATTTTTTTATTAATGGCTAGGTCAAAATCAAAAGTTCCCATGCCTTTACTAAGTTACTTCATAAGCAATATTGAATCCTCTTTTAAACCCAAAAGGAAGAATAGTCTATGAAATATATAAAACTACTTTGGTCCAAAAACATTTTGGCAAAAATATTAAGGTATGAGAATCCAAGACTCTAGATAACACTCATAAAGTTTGTGGTATTTGCATCCCAATCTCCCCACCAAGAACCTACAAATTGAGATATTCAAGAGTTAGTAAGCAAACCATATTCTATTAATAGCTGTAAAATTGAAATTTATAACTTGTAAGATGCATGTAAAGACTCCAATTTTTGTTACATGGGGATTGAGTGGTTCTTCCTCGGATAGCTAGTGTTGAAGAAAAGAGCTTCCCCCTACCAATCCTATAATTCTGCAATTCTTGAACAATTAGGCTTCTCACCTCAACCTTAGGTGTCATCCTCTTAATGCATGTCATGAGACCCTCCATAACCTGTCCATTAGGATTTAAGTTGTTTGAATAGAAAAAACCAAGGTTGAGGAAGTACTTAGCTGCATGAATGGGTTGGTGGAGTAGATTGTTCCACCTTTGATCAATGATCTCCCAAATGGATCAAATTTAAGTGTCCCTCTTGTAATGGTTTCAGATGGACTCTCTAACCCTATCCATTGACTCATAAATGTACCCCATTAGGTTTTGATCCTCATCTACCAAACACAAAAATCTAACCAAGGGCTCCAACATCTACAAATACAAACAAATTAAAGTTACAAATTTATAATGAAATTAAATATTTTTAAAGTTAAAAAAAAAAGATTCAATTTGAATTTTAAATCGAAGTTTTGAGGTTGCCTTGACAGTATTTGTAGCTCTCTATGCAAATAGATTATCAAAAACTATCCTTGCAATCCTTTCTCCTTTAGGCTTCTTTGAATATGATGAGTCTAGCCATGCTTGATTCACAAACATTTGTTTCAAAGAAGTCAACAAACCAATAATGCTTTGCAACATTATGAAGATCGTTGCAAATCTTGTGACCCTTGATCACACTAGCTCTTTCCCTTTAGTGTGATCTCTCATCAAACTAAGAATCCAAGGGTGATTATAAATAAATCTTGTTATGTTTCTTGCATCTTTTACAATTGGTCTCACCCAATTAATTATTCCTATGTCCTTTAAAAGAAGGTCAAGGCAATGCGCTTTGCAAGGGGTCCAAAAGGGTGATGGATGCCTCTTTTGGACAAATCTCCTAGTCAGTTATAATTTGTGTTACATTCACTATGCCCACCTACAAAAAAGCTATGCGGTGTCTATGTAGGCGCTGTACTCAAAGTAGATGTAATAATCTACCCCAAATATTTTTTTTTATTTCTTCCCCTGACTGCAGTTTGCTGTTTGAAGGTTTCTTGAAGAGTTTGGTATTGTTTATTGCAATGTTTTGAGAAGGTTTACTTTGTATAAGAAATGATAATGATGTACATAAACAGAGAGTTAAAAGATAGATAGAAATGCTCTCAAACAACACCCTTTGAAGCAATAATATTCTGTTTTCTTTCAAGATTATTTTCAGTCATACAACAGCAAAAAGATATCAGATTAAGAGCTTAACTCAGACCTGGAAAAAGTATGATATCAGCACAAAGATGAAGCTCTTCAAACCCTACGTCCAGCATGCAAGGAGAGTCGCTTTCTTCTTCTAATCTTAAGAGCTCCAACACAACAAGTTGAGCTTCCTATTCCCAATCAGCAATGCCTTGAGAGTCTGATTTTCAACTGATGACTATGCACTATGAGGGCCGTACCTTCATGAGGGCGATTTTCTCCCAAAAATCAAGTTCTTCATTAAAAAATCTGGAACCAATGCTAAAGGGGTCGCCCAAGCAAGAGTAATTGATTGGTGAAATACCCAAATCGATATCCTCCTTCCTTTTTGACTTGTGAGCAGATTTAAGAGTTCCTAGGCACTAAAA